>WNWK01011057.1:0-35000 GCA_009830355.1 Cherax destructor | reverse complement strand
ACCTGGTGAAGCAAGGTTAACCTGGTGTCTGGTGAAGCAAAGTTCACCTGGTGTCTGAAGAAGGGTTCACTTGGTGTCTGGTGCAGCATAGTTCACCTGGTGCAGAAGGGTTCACCTGGTGCAGCAGGGTTCACCTGGTGCAGCAGGGTTCAACTGATGCAGCAGGGTTCACCTGGTGCAGCGGGGTTCAACTGGTGCAGCAGGGTTCACCTGGTGCAGCAGGGTTCACTTGGTGCAGCAGGGTTCACTAGCTTCGTTATGATGGTTCAAAGTGACATCTCATCAGTCACTCAGTATACAGCTATGTTATAATGATGTCTGACGTTACTGACGTACGACACTTGATGTCTGATGTTACTGACGTACGACACTAGATGTATGATGTTACTGCCGTACGACACTAAATGTCTGACGTTACTGACGTACGACACTAGATGTCTGATGTTACTGACGTACGACACTAAATATCTGACGTTACTGACGTACGACACTAGATGTCTGATGTTACTGACGTACGACACTAAATGTCTGACGTTACTGACGTACGACACTAGATGTCTGAGATTAGTGACGCACGACACTAGATGTATGATGTTACTGACGTACGACACTAGCTGTCTGACGTTACTGACGTACGACACTAGATATCTGATGTTACTGACGTACGACACTAGATGTCTGATGTTACTGACGTACGATACTAGATGTCTGACGTTACTGACGTACGACACTAAATGTCTGACGTTACTGACGTACGACACTAAATGTTTAGTGTCACTGACGTACGACACTAGATGTCTGATGTTACTGACGTACGACACTAAATGTCTGACGTTACTGACGTACGACGCTAGATGTCTGACTTTACTGACGCACGACACTAGATGTCTGACGTTACTGACGTACGACACTTGATGTCTGATGTTACTGACGTACGACACTAGATATCTGACGTTACTGACGTACGACACTAGATATCTGATGTTACTGACGTACGACACTAGATGTCTGATGTTACTGACGTACGACACTAGATGTCTGAAGTTACTGACGTACGACACTAGATGTATGATGTTACTGACGTACGATACTAGATGTCTGACGTTACTGACGTACGACACTAGATGTCTGACGTTACTGACGTACGACACTAGATATCTGATGTTACTGACGTACGACACTAGATGTCTGATGTTACTGACGTACGACACTAGATGTCTGAAGTTACTGACGTACGACACTAAATGTATGATGTTACTGACGTACGATACTAGATGTCTGACGTTACTGACGTACGACACTAAATGTCTGACGTTACTGACGTACGATACTAAATGTTTGGTGTCACTGACGTACGACACTAGATGTCTGATATTACTGACGTACGACACTAATTGTCTGACGTACGACGCTAGATGTCTGACTTTACTGACTCACGACACTAGATGTCTGACGTTACTGACGTACGACACTTGATGTCTGACGTTACTGACGTACGACACTTGATGTCTGATGTTAATGACGTACGACACTAGATGTCTGTAGTTACTAACGTACAATACTTAATGTCTGACGTTACTGACGTACGACACTAGATGTCTGAAGTTACTGACGTACAACACTTGATGTCTGATGTTATGTCGTACGACACTTGATGTCTGACGTTACTGACGTACGACACTTGATGTCTGACGTTACTGACGTACGACACTAAATGTCTGGTGTTACTGACGTACGACACTAAATGTCTGGTGTTACTGACGCACGACACTAAATGTCTGGCGTTACTGACGTACGACACTAAATAGACGTATTACATGTGTCAGGTGCGCTTCCTGCTGCTCCTCTGCTCTGATGGTCTTCTCACAACTTTAGTGATTTGTGGTTTGACCCAACTAATGTTCTGTGATTAGAAAGCCTCTGCCTTTCCGCGCTTGTTGTTGGCGGTGGCGACGGCGGCGACGGCGACGGCGGTGGCGGTGGCGGTGGCGACGGCGGTGGCGGTGGCGACGGCGGTGGCGGCGACGGCGGCGGTAGAGGCGATAGCGGGTCATACACCGGAAGTGAGCAGCAGCCCAGCACCTCCGTGCTTGACTCTCTCCTCAGACCCTCCATTACCCCCCTCCCCCCACACACATTACACATCCTCACTCCTTCTTCCCCTCCCGCTTCCCCCCCCCTCACTCTTCCATCCCAAACATCCATCTAAAGCTTCAACTTTCACGATGTAAGTGAATGTTAATCTTAAGCTTCAACTTTCACGATGTAAGTGAATGTTCATCTTAAGCTTCAACTTTCACGATGTAAGTGAATGTTCATCTTAAGCTTCAACTTTCACGATGTAAGTGAATGTTCATCTTAAGCTTCAACTTTCACGATGTACGTGAATGTTCATCTTAAGCTTCAACTTTCACGATGTAAGTGAATGTTCAGTCATCACGGACTTGACACTTTGTGATCTTGAAGAAAAGTGCTGCTCTGAAACTGGATAATATTGTTGTAAAAACTCTTGTGAATGAAGCAGACACTCCCCTGCGCATGACAAGGTCAAGCAGACACTCCCCTGAGCATGACAAGGTCAAGCAGACACTCGCCTGTGCATGACAAGGTCAAGCAGACACTCCCCTGCGCATGACAAGGTCAAGTAGACACTCCCCTGTGCATGACAAGGTCAAGCAGACACTCCCCTGTGCATGACAAGGTCAAGCAGACACTCCCCTGTGCATGACAAGGTCAAGCAGACACTCGCCTGTGCATGACAAGGTCAAGCAGACACTCGCCTGTGCATGACAAGGTCAAGCAGACACTCACCTGTGCATGACAAGGTCAATCAGACACTCCCCTGTGCATGACAAGGTCACGCAGACACTCCCCGGTGCATGACAAGGTCAAGCAGACACTCCCCTGTGCATCACAAGGTCACGCAGACACTCCCCTGTGCATGACAAGGTCAAGCAGACACTCGCCTGTGCATGACAAAGTTGTTTGACGAGATACAGGGACATCACATACAACACTCGTACAACACTTGGGTATCTTCACTGTGGGAACGTTTCGCCAGCCAGTGTCTTCCTCAGTCCAATACAGAAAAGAATGGACTAGGGAAGCCAATGGTTGGAGAAACGTTTTCACAATAAAGGGGCGAGTGGGGATCGAACTCACGGCAAGTGAGTCGTAAAACTCCAGGCCATATTTATACACTTTTATATAATATATAAATATACCTAGTTGGATGAATATTATGTAGCCAGCTGGTCCAGTGGCTTACGCACTGGCCTGGAATTTTATTACCCACCCAAACCCTCGTTTGTTTACAACCGTCTTATTACGATTTCATGAGTTGTACAAATGTCTTATTCATAATCTTGTCGGTTTTCTTAACTATTTGTCAACAATTACTGTGGAATATGTGGTACAAAATTTCATGGTTCATGTGCAGACCTTCATACAGCAACCAACAATGACATTAAATGGGAGAGGTGATTCTGGACTTCTTCCAGTGAGATGGAAAATTTGACAGATATAAAGGGAGTTTTGACAGATATTAGGGGAGTTTTGACAGATATAAGGGGAGTTTTGAAAGATATAAGGGGAGTTTTGAAAGATATAAGGGGAGTTTTGAAATATATAAGGGGAGTTTTGAAAGATATAAGGGGAGTTTTGACAGATATAAGGGGAGTTTTGAAAGATATAAGAGGAGTTTTGAAAGATATAAGGGGAGTTTTGAAAGATATAAGGGGAGTTTTGACAGATATAAGGGGAGTTTTGAAAGATATAAGGGGAGTTTTGAAATTCTGTAACCTAGATATCAGTAATCAATTTCCGGAGGAGCCTGACAAAAATATCCAAAGAGTTGGAAGATAAAGATACAGAAGAGAGAGCTGAGGTGGAACCAAGTGCTCAGGATAGGAGAGCTGAGGTGGAACCAAGTGCTCAGGATAGGAGAGCTGAGGTGGAACCAGCCGCTCAGGATAGGAGAGCTGAGGTGGAACCAGGTGCTCAGGATAGTAGAGCTGAGGTGGAACCAGGCGCTCAGGATAGGAGAGCTGAGGTGGAATCAGGAGCCCAGGATACTAGAGCTGAGGTGGAACCAGGCGCACAAGATAGGAGAGCTGAGGTGGAACCAGGCGCTCAGGATAGTAGAGCGGAGGTGGAACCAAGCGCTCAGGATAGGAGAGCTGAGGTGGAACCAGGCGCTCAGGATAGGAGAGCGGAGGTGGAACCAGGCGCTCAGGATAGGAGAGCTGAGGTGGAACCAGGTGCTGAGGATAGGAGAGCTGAGGTGAAACCAGGCGCTGAGGATAGGAGAGCTGAGGTGGAACCAGGCGCTGAGGATAGGAGAGCTGAAGTGGAAGCGAGGATGCAAAATACAAATACAGAATAAGCAGAAGAATTATGCACAGAAGAAGGTAGTGAAGGTAATGAGGAACACCTCACATAGAAGGAAAGTCAGTGTGTGAGAGAGAGTGTGAGCAGCGAGGTCGTGTGAGTACTGTGTTACAGTGAGCTGCCTGAGTGTGGTGGTACCAACACTTCAGAAAATGATTATATATTCTATGGAAGGGAAAGTTTTGCTTTTAAAATGTATGGAGGTACTTCCATGTGGGGATGTGGAAATCTTCATTACAGGTCAGAGAATGTTATGACCTGACATAACCCGCACAAGAAGAGAGGAGCTTACGACGACTTCTCGGTCCAACATGGACCATTTACAAAGTCACGGTGTGACTTTGTAAATGTACATGGGGCACCTGGTGCCCGTGTTAACCTCTCTATGGTGTATAAATATACCTTGTTGAATGAATCATTGTAGCCAGCTGGTCCAATGGTTAACGCACTGGCCTGGAGTTTTACGACTCACTCGCCATGGGTTCAATCCCCACCCGTACCCTGGTTTGTTTCAATTTAAGACATTTAAAATGCAAGAATTTAGCAAATGCTGCAAGAGCATAGAGAACCGCAGAAAACTATATTGATGAAATCTTACACAATGGAACTATTACGACTGATTAATTTGACCTAAGGTAGCAAATAATAGTCAATCTAACTAGAAGATAAGTATGAAATCGTCTCTACCTGGAGGGTGTTCCGAGGGTCAACGCCCCTACGGTCAGGTCCTCGACCAGGTCTCACGGTGGATCAGAGCCTGATCAACCAGGCTGTTACTACTGGCTGCACGCAGTTCAACGTACGATACATAGAAACTAAAATCAGATATTAACAAAGTCTTCCAATGGGCAAATGAAAGTAACATGACATTGAGTGGTGACAGAGTTTAGTGTCCAAGGTGTGGGAGCAATGAAGAACTCAAAACAAGTACAGAATAAAGAAGACATTCACACCTTGTTGTAGAACATTAGAAAGATGTTAAAGATTAAGAAATATTGATGTCAGGGAATACAGTATAGAAGAAGCAGAAAAGACCACAAAAATGACAGAGTTGGCTAAAGAAAACTTTCGTAATATGTGAAATAACGGCAGTGGTGATGCTTTGAAAATCACATGTGGTCTGACGTCTTGACTACTGTAGTGGTGTAGTACAGCAATGTAGTATACCAACAGTATCTTAATAAGACACATAGTGCAGCTCCTGGCATTATTTTATTATATAGTGTCTTATTTACGCCAGAGTTATCAGAGGATAGAGCAAATAATAGTTATAGTCGTAACTATGATTTTTCAAGACGTGGACTGGTAAAGCCAGCGGAAGTCCTCGGTCAGATGACCAAAAGCTGGAGCTATAGGCAATCGTATGACTAAGACACGGGTCAGGAAACGCTTGTCCTGTTTCCTGGCAAACATTATGCTACTTGTTATCAGAGCTGGAAAATACACAGACATCATAGAGTCAGTGAAGCATTTCAATTACTGGGAACACCTTCAAGTACTACTTGGAATGGAAGGCGGAAGTGTAAAACAAATACAACGAAAAGGATGGGGTACCATGAGAACAATAAGAGAACACTGTGTCAACATCCGTGGACCAACACTATTCAACCTGCTATCAGCACATATCAGAAATATTACTGGAACATGAGTAGTTTTTAAGAAGAAATTAGTTTACTGTCTCCAACTAAATATCGGATCAGCCAGGCTGTGGTGGGATGTGGTCCAGCAGGCTGCTAATAGCAACAGCCTAGTTGAACAACTTCGATATCTGCCACATGTATATCACAAGTATAATATTGAAATTTGTTGCCTAGAAACCTAACTTAACAAAGTTAATGTAAAATAATGTTTGATCCTACTCAAACTTACCGTAGATAAACATATCAGTTAAAGATAATAATTTGATGAGGTTAAAGCTGATCTTCACGGAGTTAATGCAACAAGAAACTGACAATCTGCTCTCAGGGTCAAGCTTATCACAGCTTTATAAGACATGATCGCCAGCTCTTCCTGCCAAGTATGACAAACTATCGTCAGTAGAACAATTCGTCTTCCAAGTGTTTCCTACTGTCCCTGTCCCTGCTGTCCTTGTTCACCTAGCAGCAAAGTAGGTACCTGGGTGTTAGCCGACTGGTGTGGGTCGCATCCTGAGAACAAAATTAACCTACGTAATTTGCTTTCTATATAGTATGTCATTGATGTCAGCTATGGTCTGTATAAGTTGTATCATGTACGTGTTGAATAATAATAATAATAATTATAATAATAATAATAATAATAATAATAATAATAATTATTATTATTATTATTATTATTATTATTATTATTATTATTATTATTATTATTATTATTATTATAAAGTAGGAAGACCCTTTTGCAGTGTATTATAGTAGGTCAGTTTTTGCACGCTCCAAACCAGAACCTGTAATAATATTAATTTTCGTAAGTTAGGTTAAGCTGATGCAAACTTAACTCTCAGTGATAATATTAGATAAATCTTCGGCTTACGTCTGGCAGCGGGAAGATGCGAGTGGAAAAAATACTTGTCGCTTAACAGTTGGAAACCCAACGTTCTTTGCTACACCTGGAGGAGAGGTTATATATGTAGTTGTATACTGTGTATGCTAGTTAACACTGTGCTAGTTAACACTGTGATAGTTAACACTGTGCTAGTTAATACTGTGTGTGCGAGTTAATACTGTGCGTGCTAGTTAACACTATGATAGTTAACACTGTGCTAGTTAACACTGTGTGTGCTAGTTAATACTGTGCGTGCTAGTTAATACTGTGTGTGCTAGTTAATACTGTGCGTGCTAGTTAACACTGTGCTAGTTAAAACTGTGCTAGTTAACACTGTGTGTGCTAGTTAATACTGTGCGTGCTAGTTAACACTGTGTGTGCTAGTTAATACTGTGTGTGCTAGTTAATACTGTGCGTGCTAGTTAACACTGTGCTAGTTAACACTGTGCTAGTTAACACTGTGTGTGCTAGTTAATACTGTGCGTGCTAGTTAATACTGTGTGTGCTAGTTAATACTGTGCGTGCTAGTTAACACTGTGCTAGTTAACACTGTGCTAGTTAACACTGTGTGTGCTAGTTAATACTGTGCGTGCTAGTTAACACTGTGTGTGCTAGTTAATATTGTGTGTGCTAGTTAATACTGTGCGTGCTAGTTAACACTGTGTGTGCTAGTTAATACTGTCTGTGCTAGCTAACACTGTCTGTGCTAGTTAACATTGTGTGTGGCAGTTAACACTCTGTGTGCTAGTTAACACTGTGTATGCTAGTTAACAGTGTGTGCTACTTAACACTGTGTGTGCGAGTTAACAGTGTGCTAGTAAATAGTGAACTATTTAACTGTGTGCTAGTTAATAGTGTCAGTTAACAGTGTGTGCTAGTTAACAATATGTGTGCTAGTTAAGTGGGTGATAGTTAACAGTGGGTACTAGATAACAGTGTGTGATAGTTAACAGTGTGTGATAGTTAACAGTGTGTGCTAGTTAATACTGTGTGCTAGTTAATAGTGGATGCTAGTTAACAGTGTATGCTACTTAATACTGTGTGCTAGTTAACAGTGGGTGCTAGTTAACAGTGGGTACTAGTAATTAGTGTATGCTAGTTGACACTGTATGCCAGTTAACAGTGGGTGCTACCTACCTTGAGTCTACCTGGAGGGTATTCTGGAGATCAACGCCTCCGCGGCCCGGTCAACGACCAGGCCTCCCGGTGGGTCAGGGCCGGATCAAACAGGCTGTTACTGCTGGCCACACATAGTCCAACGTACGAACCACAGCCTGGCTGATTCTTCACCGACTTAAAGTATCTGTCCAGGTCCCTCTTGAAGGCAGCCAGGGGTCTATTGGTAATTCCCCTTATGCATGGTGGGAGGCTGTTGAACAGTCTTGGGCCCCGGACACTTATTGTGTTTTTTCTTAGTGGACCAGTGGAGCCCCTACTTTCCATTGGGGTATTTTGCACCGCCTGCCCAGTCTTTTACTTTCGAATGGAGTGATTTCTGTGTGCAGATTCGGGACCATTCCTTCTTTGAACGGAGGTGTTAATGTACAGCTGTATTCCAGACTAGAGATAACAAGTGATTTAAAAAGGATCATCATCATCTTGGCATCTCTTGTTTTGAACGTTCTCATTATTCATTCTATCATTTTCTTTGCAGTTGTGATCGTGGCACTGTTGTGATCCTTGAAAGTGAGATCCTCAGACATTACCACTTCCAGGTCCCTCACATTATTTTTCCGTTCTATTGTATGATCAGAATTTGTAGTATACTCAGTCCTAGTTATTATTTCCTCCAGTTTTCCATAACGTAGTAGTTGGAATTTGTCTTCATTGAACATCATATTGTTTTCCGTTGTCCATTGGAAAACTTGGTTTATATCTTCTTGGAGATTTACCGTGTCCTCAATGGATGACAGTCTCATCCATTGAGGACACGGTATCATCTGCAAAGGATGACACGGTGCTGTGGATTACATCTCTGTCTATGTTTGATATGAGGATAGTGACGAGTACTGTGCCTTGTGGATCAGAGCTCTTCGCTATGGCAGCTTCTGATTTAAGTCTGTTTACCACTACTCTTTGTGTTCGATTGGTTAGAAAGTTGAAGATTGTTACATAATGACACGATATATATTAGTAATAGACATCTCCAGTGAACACTAGAAAGGATAGACCTTCTAGCATCCAGCCTGTTACTGGGCTTTTGCAACAAAGTCAATATCCTGATCCAGTTATCAGATATATTCAATAAGCTCCAGGAGGATTACACCTGGTAGGGTACTAACAAAAGCATAAAATTTAATATGTTTATTAACAAAGTTAGTGTCTAGGGTTTCAAAGTAAATAAATGTACATATGATCAGAATGTTCATTAAGTAATGCATTAGGAGGTTAATTAGGAGGTTAGCTCCTACACTGCTCTCATATACCATAAGGCTGTGCTGAGGGCACATATATCCAAATGACTCTGAAGTACCATCAGGTACAACGTCAGTAATTACAATAATACAGATATATGCAAATAAGAATATATGTGTGTATGAGTGATCTCCAGGTAACTCTAAGACTCGACTCAACTAGTGTCCGACTGAACTTCTCATAAGCTAGTTTCTCTATCAAACTGACAATCAGAACAGCTTGATTGTCCAGTAAAATGACCAATTTGCAGAACAGCACTATAACAGGCAACAGCAACACAGCGTCAGGAACAAGGAGATAGAAAATCGACCCTAACTGGGGACCATCAATAGATCCTCCAAAACAGTCACAAAACTCCCTTTCTACTGAAGCTAGGTTCAGCATAAACAATCCCAAACTGTGACGGTGCACAGATGCCTTATCGAATTAAGTAAGGAGCTAGAGACCTGAGTTATCTCAGAGTGTCAATGTGACACACAACCCAGAAAAACGTCGAAAATCACTGTCTAGTCTATCCTCTGTGAACAGAGTTACACAGAGTCCTGAGAAGTATGTTTCGTCTCACCACCGAATACATACTCTACCAAACAGAGTCTAAATGGCGAGAAAACAAGCAGGGACAGGAGAGAGGTGTTGACTCAACGATGTCCAGCTGCTTAGTGCTCTGGAGCAAGGAGAAGCAGCCACCCACCTTAGGTGGAATCATGTGACTCCTCCCAACAACTAGACGCCGGCAACATAACAAGCATAGTGTCATAATCGGTAGTTTGCCAACTCCAAGGCAGCTACTACAAACATGAGCACAATATATAATGTTACATCCTACCTATTATAAAAGCTAAGTCAAATAATGTCAAATATAAGTCCAATAATAATATAAAGCACGATATTAACGATTTAGCTATTATCGAGAATATCAGCAATATAAAATTATAGAAAATGGAAATATACATAAAATATATCATACACAGGTATATACATTGGGGCCCATTCTAGGGTCGCAATAAAGATCCATCTGCCTACTTTGCCAGTTATTCCTTTAGCATGCATTTTGTGTGCTATTACACCATGATCGCACTTGTCAAAGGCTTTTGCAAAAGTCTGTATATTACATCTGTATTCTGTTTTTCTTCCAGTGCATCCAAGACCATATCATAGTGATCCAGTGGTTGCGAGAGGCAGAGCGACCTGCTCTGAATCCATGTTGCCCTGGATTGTGCAGTTTTTGAGAATCCAATTTGTTTACAATCCTGCTTCTTAGTACTCTTTCAAAAGATTATTATGATGTGGGACGTTAGAGCTATTGGTCTATAGTACATAGCTAATGCTTTGCTGCCACCTTTATGGAGTGGGGCTATATCCGTTGTTTTTAGTGACTGTGAATTTCACCCATGTCTAAGCCTTCCCCTTAGTATATTAGGGCACGTGAAAGAGGTTTTTGCAGTTCTTAATGAACACAGAGTTCCACGAGTCTGGGCCTGGGGCTGAGTGCATGGGCATGTTGTCAATGGCTTTCTCAAAGTCTATTGGAGTTAGGGTAATGTCAGAAATTTGGCATACATTGATGGAGTTTTGAGGCTCATTCATGAAAACATCATTTGGATTGTCGATCTTTTGACTGATTAGTGGCTCACTAAACACAGAGTCATACTGGGATTTCAGTATCTCACTAATTTCTTTGTTGTCATCTGTGTAAGTCCCATCTTGTCTGAGCAAGGTCCTGATAACAGATGTAGAATTTGCCTCGTTTTTGCATATGAAAACAAATATTTCGAATTTCTTTCAATTTCACTAATTGCTTTTAGCTCCCCCTGTCTCTCCTGATTCTTGTAAGAGTCCTTTAACTTAAGTTCGATAGTTTCCACTTCCCTGGTCAGCGCTTCCTTCCGAGTATCAGATAATCTAGCGTTCTTGAGGAGCTCAGTGATTCTTCGTTGTCTTCTGTAGTGGGAGCGTCTTTCTCTCTCCAGTTTACTTCTTTTCTTCTTTCTTAGGGGAATATGCCTTGAACATAGTTCAGCTGCAAGGAAGTTGATTCTTTCAAGGCACTGGTTTGGATCCATGTTATTTAAGATATCTTAAACATAAGAACATAAGAAAGGAGGAACACTGCAGCAGGCCTGTTGGCCCATACTAGGCAAGTCCTTCACAATCCATCCCACTAACAGAATATTTGCTCAACATAATTTTCAATGCTACCCAAGAAAAAAAGCTTTCATAATTCTATTTACTCATGTGCGAGTCCCACTCAAATCCAACCCCTCTCACTCATAAATTTGTCCAACCTAAATTTAAAATTACCCAAGGTTCTACCTTCAATAACCCTACTAGGCAGACTGTTCCACTCATCAACTACCCTATTTCCAAACCAATACTTTCCTATATCCTTTCTAAATCTAAACTTATCTAACTTGAATCCATTATTGCGGGTTCTCTCTTGGAGAGATATCCTCAAGACCTTATTTATATCCCCTTTGTTAATACCCATTTTCCACTTGTATACCTCGACCATGTCTTCCCTCATTCTTCGTCTTACAAGTGAATGTAATTTAAGGGTCGTTAATCTATCTTCATACGGAAGATTTCTAATGCTATTTATTAATTTAGTCATTCTATGCTGAATGTTTTCTAATTAATATATATCCATTCTGTAATATGGAGACCAGAACTGAGCTGCGTAATCTAGGTGAGGCCTTACTAATGATGTATAAAGCTGTAATATAACCGTTGGACTTCTGTTGCTAACACTTCTTGATATAAATCCCAGTAATCTATTTGCCTTATTACGTACGCTTAGGCATTGCTGTCTTGGTTTAATTTAAGGTTGCTGCTTACCATAACTCCCAAGTCCTTGTTGCAGTCTGAATGGCTAAGTTCTACATTATTTAACTTATAAGTAGCCGGGTTATGGACACTCCCTAGCTTCAGAACCTTGCATTTATCTACATTGAACTGCATCTGCCACTTTTCTGACCATAAATTAAGTTTGTCTAAATCCTCCTGAAGTTCCATGACATCTATGTTTGAATCAATAATCTTACCTATCTTCGTGTCGTCGGCGAATTTGCTCATATCACTAGTAATTCCCTCATCAAGGTCATTGATATATATTATAAATAACAATGGGCCTAAGACTGATCCCTGTGGAACACCACTTGTTACAAGTCCCCATTCCGATTTAACCCCATTTATGCACACTCTCTGCTTCCTATTGGTGAGCCATGACTCGATCCATGACAGCACTTTTTCCCCAATGCCATGAGCTGCCACTTTCTTTAACAGTCTCTGGTGTGGTACTCTATCAAAAGCCTTACTAAAATCTAAATAAACAATATAAAATTCTTTATCGTGATCAACAGCCTCAAAAGCTTTACCGAAGAAAGTTAATAAATTAGTTAGGCAGGAACGGCCCCTCGTGAATCCATGCTGAGTATCATTAATCAAATTATGTTTATCCAGATGGCTTCTTATAATATCAGCTATAATGGACTCTAGTAATTTACCTACAATTGAGGTCAGGCTTATTGGGCGGTAATTTGATGGTAGTGACTTGTCCTCTGCTTTAAAAATAGGAATTACATTAGCCATCTTCCACATATCAGACACTACACCTGTTTGAAGAGATAAGTTAAAAATGTTAGTTAATGGTTCACAGAGTTCCATTTTACATTCCTTAAGAACCCTTGCAAGAAGTTCATCAGGACCCAGCGATTTATTTTGTTTCAGTCGGTCTACTTGTTTCATAACCATTTTGCTAGTGACTGTGATATTACATAATTTATCTTCTTCAGGGCCACTATAAAAATTAATTACTTGGATATTATTAGTGTCTTCCTGTGTGAAAACTGAGAGAAAATAATTATTAAAAATAGAGCACATATCATTCTCATTGTCAGTAAGATGCCCGGAGTTATTTTTAAGGGGACCTATCTTATCTCTAACTTTTGTTCTATATACCTGGAAAAAAACTTTTTGGGTTAGTTTTTGAATCCCTAGCAACTTTAATTTCATAGTCCCGTTTAGCTTTTCTTATCCCCATTTTAATGTCCCTCTTAATGTCATTATACTGATTTATAAGATGACCCTCACCTCTTTTTATGTACCTATCAATTCCTTTCTTCTGCCCTACAAGATATTTGAGCCTATTATTCATCTATTTTGGGTCATTTTTACTTGATCTATTCATTACATGGGATAAATGTTCTTTGGGCAGCCTGTATAGTGTTAAGAAAACTGTCATATTGATAGCTCTCTTCGTTACCCCAGTCTACAGATGATAAGTGTTCTCTAAGCCCATTGTAATCTGCTAAGCAAAAATCTGGGACTGTTACTGAGTTATCCCTACTATCATTCATCAATTCAATGTTAAAGGTAATTGATTTGTGGCGCTTGTGCTGAGCTCCTCTGTAATTTCTAAATTAACAACAAAGGTTTCCTTGTTTGCCAGAACCAAGTCAAGTAGGTTATTTCCCCTTGTAGGTTCTGTCACAAACTGCTTCAAAAAACAATCCTGAACTATTCTAAAAAGTCGTTAGATTCTAAATTCCCTGTCAAGAAATTCCAATCAATTTGACTAAAGATAAAGTCCCCTAGAATTATTACGTTATCATTCCTTATGGCCTTAACAATTTCCTCCCAAAGTAGTAGGGAATATCTAAGTTTGGAGGACGGTATATCAAGCCTAAAATAAATTTTTCACACCGCAGCAATTTAAATGATCACGGACATAGAGTGCCACCCCACCTCCCTTTCCGATACTTCTGTCTACTTGGAACAATTTAAAACCCTGGATGTGACTTCGTCTCAGTTAATGCAAAAACATCCATATTACCCGCACTAACAACTAATTTCAACTCATCCATCTTATTCCTAGCACTATGACTATTGCTGTAATATACATTTAAAGACCCTCCTTTCTCTTTACCCTTCCTGCTCATTTCTGTTTTTCCACTATACCTATTACTGTCCTTGTCACCTAGTGCCACTGGCTTTCCAGTATCCACCTTATTCTGCCTATTACTAGTTCCCCTAGAATTCATAATATTACTACACTGGGACTTCACTGTTTTTCCCCCAAAACCCATACCACTAACTTTTTCTAGTTTAAAGCCCTAACAGCTCCCTCCACTGCAGTTGCCAGTGCATACATATCATTTTTGCCATTGAAGAGGTCCCAGTTGTCAATTAATGTTACTGCATTTTCCTAACAGTATTTGTCCAGCCAGCAATTGACACCAATTGCCCTGGACAACCATTCATTTCCAACTCCTTTTCTTGGCAAAATACCACATATGACAGGGTTCCCACCCTTCTTCCTAATTATGTCTATTGCTGACCTATAGCTGCTAGTCAGGTCCTCACTCCTACATCTGCCAACATCGTTGCCTCCAGCACTGAGACAGATAATAGGATTGCTCCCATTACCTCTCATGATGTCGTCCAGATGGCTAACAATATCCTCCATCCCAGCCCCAGGAAAGCAAACCCTCTGTCTCCTACTTCTATCTTTCAAGCAGAAGGCTCTATCCATGTACCTAATCTGACTATCCCCAACAAGAACAATGTTCTTACCTTCCTTGGTGTCGTTTGTTGTGATGATGCCAGTAGTCGACTCGCATTCATCGGGTAACATGGAGAATCGGTTTGATGTTTCCACAACAGTTTTATGGATCTTCGTTGATTCTACCTCTCCATCCGTCCTCTTGATCCTTAACTTTGCCCCATGCATTCCAGCCACTGTCCAGGTTCCTTTCTTGACTTGAGAATTCTCAACAGGAGGATTACTACAAATCCTCATGTTTTCCTCAGTCAGTCGCTGTATCTCAAGCTTAGCTACCCTCAGTTCTTCCTTCAGCTGCTGGTAGAGTAGCTCAAGAGAGGACATCTTGTTCAGATTCACAGAGAGCACACAAGATACGTCTTCACAGAGCTAAGTACAGGTCACCACTGACTAAGTACAGGTCACCAATGACTAAGTACAGGTCACCATTGACTAAGTACAGGTCACCACTGACTAGGTACATGGTTTACCTGGTCCCAGTTGATGTTCTTGTTGTTGAAGTTGTATTTTGTGAAGACACCTTCACAGCTACGTGCATTTTGCTGATCAGGACCCCTGTGCATGTAAGTCTGAACTTCGATTAGATTGTGATTGGAATTTGTTGTTTTCGATATTGTTATGTCTCTTACCAGGTCCTCATTATTTGTGAAGATGAAGTCAAGTGTGTTTTCCAGTCTTGTTGGCTCCACTATCTGCTGACTTAGGGTGTGTTTGCTTCAGAGATTTGGTAGCTCATGTGTGTGACTTTTCTTTTGCGCTGCCTACAGGGATTGTTTCAATAACATTATTCGCTACATTCTTCCATTTTGTATGTCTTAGGTTGAAATCTTCAAGCAGTAAGATGTTTGGGGATGGGGCTGGAAGGCTTTCCAGACAGTAATCAGTTTTCAGTAGCTGCTCCTTGAACTGTTGGGAGGTTGCATCTGGTGGCTTATATACAACCAGGATGACTAGGTTTTGGTTCTCGATCTTTATTGTTGGACCTTCAACTACATCATTTGTGGTGTTCAGCATCTGTGAGTGGAAGAACGACTCTTTGACATACAGGCCAGCCCCCTCTTGTTGTCTGTTCTTTCTGTCACATCTGAAAAGTTTGTACCCATTTATCCATATTTCGTTGTCAAAGTGAGTTTTTGTGTGGGTCTCTGTGAAAGCTGCAAACATCGCATTTGACTCCTCTAGAAGTCCACTGATGGAAGGTATTATGTTGTTCTTGGTGGATGGCTTAAGGCCCTGTATATTAGCAAAAATAAACGAGGTCGTATTCTGTGTTTGTTGTTGGGATTTTGTTCTGGAGGGCCATGGAGCCACTGGCTGTACCTCCAGTCCAACAAGACTCCAAGGTGGTGGACTATTTTTATTTCCTTCCATTTTGTTTCTTAGTTTCCTGCCACTTTGGCTGCTAGTTAACACTGTGTGCTAGTTAGCGGTGTATGCCAGTTAACAGTGTGTGCTATTTAA
The DNA here is from genome assembly GCA_009830355.1 of Cherax destructor. Taxonomy (NCBI): domain Eukaryota; kingdom Metazoa; phylum Arthropoda; class Malacostraca; order Decapoda; family Parastacidae; genus Cherax; species Cherax destructor. The sequence goes on along the minus strand of WNWK01011057.1, from coordinate 18,655 downwards.
CAGTGTGTGCTAGTTAATAGTGAATGCTAGTTAACAGTGTGTGTGCTAGTTAACAGTGGGTGTTAGTTAACAATGTGTGCTAGTTATCAATGTCAGTTAACAGTGTGTACTAGTTATCAATGTCAGTTAACAGTGTGTACTATTTAACAGTGGGTAGTAGTTAACAGTGGGTGTTAGTTAACAGTGGGTGCTAGTTAATAGTGTGTGCTAGTTAAAACTGTTAGTTAACAGTGAGTGCTAGTTAATAGTGGGTTCTACTTAACAGTGGGTGCTATTTAACAGTAGGTGCTAGTTAACAGTGTCAGTTAACACTGTGTGCTAGTTAACAGAAGGTGCTAGTTAATAGTGGTTGCTAGTTAACAGTGGGAGCTAGTTAACAATGTTAACTAACAGTGTGGGCTAGTTAACAGTGGGAGCTAATTAACAGTGTTTGTTAACAGTGGGAGCTGGCTAACAATGGGAGCTAGTTAACAGTGTGTGTAAGTTAACAGTGGGTGCTAGTTAACAGTGTCAGCTAACAATGTGTGCTAGTTAACAGTGTGTGTGTTAGTTAACAGTGTGAGATAGTTAACAGTAGTGTGTGCTAGTTAACAGAGTGTGCTAGTTAACTTGGGTGCTAGTTAACAGTTTGAGCTAGTTAACAGTGTATTGTAGTCAACAGTGTGTACTAGTTAACAATGCGAGTTAATTAACAGTAGGTGTCAGTTAACAGTGGGGTTCAGTTAACAGTGGGTGCTAGTTAACAGTGAGAATCGATAGCAGTGGAAGCTAGTTAACAGTAGGTGGTAGTTAGCAATGGGTTCTAGTTAACAGTGTGTGCTAGTTACCAGTGGGTTCTAGTTAACAGTGTGTGCTAGTTAATAGTGAGTGCTAGTTAACAGTGCGAGCTAGTTAACAGTGTGTGGTAGTTAACAGTGGGTTCTAGTTAACAGTGTGTGCTAATTAAAAGTGGGTGTTAGTTAACAGTGCGAGCTAGTTAACAGTGTGTGGTAGTTAACAGTAGGTTCTAGTTAATAGTGTGTGCTAGTTAAAAGTGGGTGCTAGTTAACAGTAGGTGTCAGTTAACAGTAGGTGTCAGTTAACAGTGGGTGTCAGTTAACAGTGGGTGCTAGTCATCGGTGGGTGTCAGATAACAGTGGGAGCTAGTTAACAGTGGGTGCTAGTTAACAGTGGGCGCTAGTTAAAAGTGGGCGCTGGTTAACAGTGGGTGTCAGATAACAGTGGGAGCTAGTTAACAGTGGGCACTAGTTAACAATGGGTATCAGACAACAGTGGGAGCTAGTTAACAGTGGGTGCTAGTTAACAGTGGGTGTCAGATAACAGTGGGAGCTAGTTAACACTGGGTGTCAGACAACAGTGGGAGCTAGTTAACAGTGGGAGCTAGTCAACAGTGGGTGTCAGACAACAGTGGGAGCTAGTTAACAGTGGGAGCTAGTCAACAGTGGGTGTCAGACAACAGTGGGAGCTAGTTAACAGTAGGAGCTAGTTAACAGTGGGAGCTAGTCAACAGTGGGTGTCAGATAACAGTGGGAGCTAGTTAACAGTGGGTGTCAGACAACAGTGGGAGCTAGTTAACAGTGGGTGCTAGTTAACAGTGGGTGTCAGACAACAGTGGGAGCTAGTTAACAGTGGGTGTCAGACAACAGTCGGTGCTAGTTAACAGTGGGTGTCAGACAACAGTGGGAGCTAGTTAACAGTGGGTGTCAGACAACAGTGGGAGCTAGTTAACAGTGGGTGTCAGACAACAGTGGGTGCTAGTTAACAGTGGGTGTCAGACAACAGTGGGAGCTAGTTAACAGTGGGTGTCAGACAACAGTGGGAGCTAGTTAACAGTGGATGTCAGACAACGGTGGGAGCTAGTTAACAGTGGGTGTCAGATAACAGCCTCCAGTCAGGAGAATGATCTTCATTAACCCAAGTTACTCTTTGTGTGTTGTCATCGCTTATAACACAACAACATGTTAGGTGACCTTAGTGAGGGAGGACAGTGCCACCAGCACACTCTGAAGGTGTGCTGAGGAAGGACAGTACCACCAGCACACTCTGAAGGTGTGCTGAGGAAGGACAGTGCCACCAGCACACTCTGAAGGTGTGCTGAGGAAGGACAGTACCACCAACACACTCTGGAGGTGTGCTGAGGGAGGACAGTGCCCCCAACATACTCTGGAGGTGTGCTGAGGGAGGGTCAGTGCCACCAGCACACTCTGGAGGTATGTTGAGTGAGGGTCAGTACCACCAACACACTCTGGAGGTGTGCTGAGAGAGGGTCAGTGCCACCAACACACTCTGGAGGTGTGCTGAGGAAGGGTCAGTACCACCAACAAACTCTGCAGGTGTGTTGAAGGAGGGTCAGTACCACCAACACACTCTGGAGGTGTGTTGAAGGAGGGTCAGTACCACCAACACACTCTGGAGGTGTGTTGAGGGAGGGTTAGTACCACCAACACACTATGGAGGTGTGTTGAGGGAGGGTCAGTACCACCAACACACTCTGGAGGTGTGTTGAGGAGGGTTAGTACCACCAACACACTGGAGGTGTGTTGAGGGAGGGTTAGTACCACCAACACACTATGGAGTGTGTTGGGGAGGGTCATCCACCAACACACTCTGGAGGTGTGTTGAGGGAGGGTTAGTACCACCAACACACTATGGAGGTGTGTGAGGAGGGTCAGTACCACCAACACACTCTGGAGGTGTGTTGAGGGAGGGTTAGTACCACCAACACACTATGGAGGTGTGTTGAGGGAGGGTCAGTACCACCAACACACTATGGAGGTGTGTTGAGGGAGGGTTAGTACCACCAACACACTATGGAGGTGTGTTGGGGGAGGGTCAGTACCACCAACACACTCTGGAGGTGTGTTGAGGGAGGGTTAGTACCACCAACACCTATGGAGGTGTGTTGGGGAGGTCAGTACCACCAACACACTCTGGAGGTGTGTTGAGGGAGGGTTAGTACCACCAACACACTATGGAGGTGTGTTGAGGGCTGGTCAGTACCACCAACACACTCTGGAGGTGTGTTGAGGGAGGGTCAGTGCCACCAACAACTCATGGAGTGTTGAAGGAGGGTCAGTACCACCAACACACTCTGGAGGTGTGTTGGGGAGGGTCAGTACCACCAACACACTCTAGAGGTGTGCTGAGAGCGGTGTCCACGTAGCAACACTCTCAGTCTATTAACACTATTGTGCAATATTGAGTTCACTGCCTCTTGCAACAACCCTGAAGACTGTTTATTTTTGCCAGAATCCCATTGACTCTTAACACTGTGATGCATATTACCTCTAGCCATATAGTAACACTGTGTTACTGTTATTACTCCTTCTAGCAACAAAGTAACACTGTGATGCATTATTCCTCTAGCCAGTATAGTAACACTGTGTTACTGTTATTACCCTCCTAGCCACGTATAGTAACACTGTGATGCAGTTATTACCCTCCTAGCCAGTTGTAGTAACACTGTGTTACTGTTATTACCCTCCTAGCCAGGTGTAGTAACACTGTGTTACTGTTATTACCTTCTTAACCAGGTGTAGTAACTCTGAGTTACTGTTATTACCCTCCTAGCCAGGTGTAGTAACACTGTGTTACTGTTATTACCCTCTTAACCAGGTGTAGTAACACTGTGTTACTGTTATTACCCTCCTAGCCAGATGTAGTAACACTGTGTTACTGTTATTACCCTCTTAACCAGGTTAGTAACACTGGTGTTCTCTACATGTTATGTGTTCTGTTATATCTTAACAGGTATAGTAACCTGAGTTACGTGTTATTACCTCCAGCCAGGTGTGTTACATGCTGTGTTACTGTATTCCCTAACCAGGTGTAGAAGTCATCTGCTAGGTGTTGTTGAGTACTTCAGCAAAAGTGAGTAACTCTGTGTTTGTTGAATTCCAGCAAGAAGTGAGGTCGTTTGCTGGTGTTGTTGACTACTTCCAGCAGAAGTGATGTCGTCTTGCTGGTGTTTTGAGTACTTCCAGCAAGAAGTGAGTCGTCTTGCTGGTGTTGTTGAGTACTTCCAGCAAGAAGTGAGGTCGTATTGGTGTTGTTGTTGAGTACATCCAGCAAGAAGTGAGGTCGTCTTCCTGGTGTTGTTGAGTACTTCCAGCAAGAAGTGAGGTCGTCTTCCTGGTGTTGTTGAGTACTTCCAGCAAGAAGTGAGGTCGTCTTGCTGGTGTTGTTGAGTACTTCCAGAAAGAAGTGAGGTCGTCTTCTGGTGTTGTTGAGTACTCCAGCAAGAAGTGAGGTCGTCTTGCTTGTGTTGTTGAGTACTTCCAGCAAGAAGTGAGGTCGTCTTCCTGGTGTTGTTGAGTACTTCCAGCAAGGAGTGAGGTCGTCGTTCTGGTGTTGTTGAGTACTTCCAGCAAGAAGTGAGGTCGTCTTGCTGGTGTTGTTGAGTACTTCCAGCAAGAAGTGAGGTCGTCTTGCTGGTGTTGTTGAGTACTTCCAGCAAGAAGTGAGGTCGTCTTGCTGGTGTTGTTGAGTACTTCCAGCAAGAAGTGAGGTCTTCTTGCTGGTGTTGTTGAGTACTTCCAGCAAGAAGTGAGGTCGTCTTGCTGGTGTTGTTGAGTACTTCCAGCAAGAAGTGAGGTCGTCTTCCTGGTGTTGTTGAGTCTTCCAGCAAGAAGTGAGGTCGTCTTGCTGGTGTTGTTGAGTACTTCCAGCAAGAAGTGAGGTCGTCTTGCTGGTGTTGTTGAGTACTTCCAGCAAGAAGTGAGGTCGTCTTGCTGGTGTTGTTGAGTACTTCCAGCAAGAAGTGAGGTCGTCCTGCTGGTGTTGTTGAGTACTTCCAGCAAGAAGTGAGGTCGCCTTGCTGGTGTTGTTGAGTATTTCCAGCAAGAAGTGAGGTCGTCTTGCTGGTGTTGTTGAGTACTTCCAACAAGAAGTGAGGTCGTCTTGCTGGTGTTGTTGAGTACTTCCAGCAAGAAGTGAGGTCGTCTTGCTGGTGTTGTTGAGTACTTCCAGCAAGAAGTGAGGTCGTCTTGCTGGTGTTGTTGAGTACTTCCAGCAAGAAGTGAGGTCGTCTTGCTGGTGTTGTTGAGTACTTCCAGCAAGAAGTGAGGTCGTCTTGCTGGTGTTGTTGAGTACTTCCAGCAAGAAGTGAGGTCGTCTTGCTGGTGTTGTTGAGTACTTCCAGCAAGAAGTGAGGACGTCTTGCTGGTGTTGTTGAGTACTTCCAGCAAGAAGTGAGGTCGTCTTGCTGGTGTTGTTGAGTACTTCCAGCAAGAAGTGAGGTCGTCTTGCTGTTGTTGTTGAGTACTTCCAGCAAGAAGTGAGGTCGTCTTGCTGGTGTTGTTGAGTACTTCCAGCAAGAAGTGAGGTCGTCTTGCTGGTGTTGTTGAGTACTTCCAGCAAGAAGAGAGGTCGTCTTGCTGGTGTTGTTGAGTACTTCCAGCAAGAAGTGAGGTCGTCTTGCTGGTGGTGTTGAGTACTTCCAGCAAGAAGTGAGGTCGTCTTGCTGGTGTTGTTGAGTACTTCCAGCAAGAAGTGAGGTCGTCTTGCTGGTGTTGTTGAGTACTTCCAGCAAGAAGTGAGGTCGTCTTGCTGGTGTTGTTGAGTACTTCCAGCAAGAAGTGAGATCATTTTGGTGAACAATGTCAGCTGCTTGAGTCACAAATTCTTAACATTATTTGTTTTAGTGTGGTTCTTATTCCTCTAGCTGTCACAACATTCAGCGTCTACTACTACTATTACTACTGCAGTTGCTTCGTTGTCAACTGACTATTCTGGTGTAGTCGCTGAACATGAGTCACTGTTGACTTCAAGATGCCTCATCTTTTGAATGTTGGATCGTGTATTTGCACAGTGTTTGTTTACCTGTTTATGGAGTAACTGTGTTATTGTTGCACTTACAACTTTAACCGCTTGTTTATTTCACTCTGCAATAATTTTGTATGCAAAATATACCCAGAGCAAGCTTGTGTTGCATCTTGTGCCTCAGACTTATTCAGCACTTCAAAGTGTTCATGTTTAACCATTCAGTATGTATATGCTTTGATTAAGATCTAGATCTCTTCGATGTCTCAGATTCCTAAGTTAGAAATGGCTGACTGTTGGAGTCTTTCATTGTAAGTTTTGTTTCTGAGTGTTGGTACAAGTTTGCTAACTCTTCTCCATAACCTCTCTAGTAAATCTTCGTCTTTTATGTAATTTGGAGATCAAAATTGGAGGGTAGATTCAAGATTCTGTATTAGAGTCAATGTGGTGTCTGGTGTTTTGTGCTCAGTTTCTAGCTATGAAATGTAGATTGTGTTGGCTTTGCTGCTGGTAGATACACATTGTTTGATACTTTTGAGGTTATTCCTTATGATTACTCCAAGGTCTTCACTTGTTTCACTTGGTTTGCTGCCAAACATTTTGTATTCACGTTTGAGACTCTTTTACCCAAACTGCATTACTTTGCACTTGCCTTCATTTAAATTTTCTTCCACGTCTTTGAACACAGCCAGTCTGTCCGAATCACTGTGAATGCTCAACCAATCTGCTTTGGATGCTGCACCTTTTCCCAGTTTGGTGTCATCTGCAAATTTTGGCATCTTTGAAGTTAGCTCTACTTTAAGACTATTTATGTTCGAAATGTTCAGGTATGTTAGTGGCTTTCTTTATACTAAATAATATTTTACAACATGTAAATCACACATTGTATACTATGCAAAGAAATAAATTAATTTGATTTAATTTAATGCGTTTTTTTGAATAATATTGGACCAAGAAGCGATCCCCGGGGAACTTCAGTCTTTAAATGATGTCACTTAACACCTCTCCATTGTGTACTATTCTGTTTCCTGTCCGCGAGACAGTCATTTATCCAGGCATGAAGTTTATATCTAATACCATGCGCTTTTATTTTGGCCTCAGCCATCGACTGGATGCCTAATCAAAGGTCTTCTGTAAATCTGGATATACTACGTCTGTTGGGGTCTTTTCATTTCAGTTTTTGCAAATATAATTGATTTTTTTGGGGGGGGGAATTTATTCTGGTTTCTGGATATTACGTTGTCATTTTCATGAAAATTTATTCTCTCGTTTTAACATTAATTTACATTCGTTTAACTAAAATTGACGTTAAATGTAACTAAAATTGACGTTAAGCTGTTGGGACGATAGTTGAGAGCACAGGTCTTGTTCCCCTTTTCAAATATCATTTGCAAATTTCAATTCTATTGACGCCTTACCGTCTAGTGACGTGTTAAACATTATCGTTAGTGGCTGGTAGATGAAAGATCACGAGTGTAAACACTGCTGACATCTTTATTATTTATATTTTGGTCCTGAGACCTTGATCACCTCAATGATACGAGAAAGTGGAGAAAGCAGGTCACTGGTGAAGACCAGGCGAAGGTGTCAGGTCATCTATATGACGTGTCACGTGGCAACAGGGACTCGGTGTGGAGTAGCAAGACTAGTCTAGATGTATTTGCCAGCTCTTTGTTTTATGGTGTTCAAAGTAGCAATTAAGGAAGAATCAATACAGTGGTGCCTATCACTGTTGAATTAACATAAGAAAGAAGGAACACTGCAGCAGGCCTACTGGCCCATGCGAGGCAGGTCCAAATCTCCAACGGCTTAAGCCCCGACCCAGCCAGGTCAGGTTACATTCACTTAAGAAGGGAACACTGCATCTGACCTAGCACAGGCTAGTCAGGACCAACTCACACCCAACCGCACCCACTCATATAATTGTCTAGTTGACCACCTGGTCAGCCGACCACCTGGTCAGCCGACCACCTGGTCAGGTCACTTTCACTTAAGGAATTAGTACAGCTACTGACCTGGTAATACAAGCTAGTCAGGTCCAAATTCACACCCATCCACACCCACCCATGTATTTATCTAACCTATTTTTAAAACTACACAACGTCCCAGCCGCTATGACGGTACTCGGGAGTTTGTTCCACTCATCCACAACTCTATTACCAAACCAGTGCTTTCCTATATCCTTCCTGAATCTGAACTTTTCCAACTTGAAACCATTGCTGCGAGTCCTGTCTTGGCTGGATATTTTCAGCACGCTATTTACATCCCTTTATTTATTCCTGTTTTCCATTTATACACCTCAATCATATCCCCTAATTCTACGCCTTTCTAGAGAGTGCAGATTCAGGGCCCTCAGTCTATCCTCATAGGGAAGATTTCTGATACATGGGATCAACTTTGTCATCCTCCTTTGTACGTTTTCCAGTGCATTTATATCCATTCTGTAATACGGTGACCAGAACTGTGCAGCATAATCTAAATGAGGCCTAACCAAAGATATATAGAGTTGTAGAACAACCTGAGGACTTCTATTATTTATACTTCTTGATATGAAGCCAAGGATTCTGTTAGCTTTATTGCGAACACTTATGCACTGTTGTCTTGGCTTCAGATTACTACTAACCAGAACTCCTAAATCCTTCTCGCTATCACAAGTAATAAGATCTACATTATTCAGCTTATATGTGGCATGGTTATTGTCCTGCCCAACATTTAGAACTTTGCATTTGTTTACATTAAACTGCATCTGCCACTTCTCCGACCACTGCATCAGTCTATTCAAATCATCCTGGAGTGCTCTAATGTCCTCATTTGAATGAATTGGACGACCTATTTTGGTGTCATCAGCAAATTTACTTATGTTACTATTTATTCCCTCATCTATGTCGTTTATGTAAATTGTAAACAACAGGGCCCAAAACTGACCCCTGTGGAACACCGCTGAGACGCGCCCCCATTCTGATTTCTCTCCATTTATGCAAACTCTCTGCCGCCTATTTGTCAACCATGCCTCTACCCAGGAAAAAAATTTCTCCTGCTATTCCGTGTGCCTTAAGTTTCCTCAGTAGCCTCTGATGTGGAACTTTATCGAAAGCCTTACTGAAGTCCATATACACAATATCATATTCATTACCATGATCTACCTCCTCAAACACCTTAGTGAAAAAGTTAGTAAATTCGTAAGACAGGAACGCCCCTTAGTAAAACCGTGTTGAGATTCATTAATCAATTTATGCTTTTCAAGATGGCTACGAATTGCCTCGGCAATTATTGATTCCATAAATTTACCAACTATGGAGGTAAGGCTTATTGGTCTATAGTTCGAAGCTAGGACCTGTCACCTGCCTTGTAAATAGGTATTACATTTGCCCTTTTCCACTTGTCTGGCACTATGCCAGTTTGTAGTGATATATTGAAAAGATTTGCCAAAGGTTTGCTAAGTTCCTCTTTACATTCCTTTAAAACTCTTGCAAACAGTTCATCAGGGCCTGGGAGTTTGTTAGGTTTTAATTTCTCTATTTGTCTGAGGACCATGTCACTAGTTACCCCAATCGAGCATAGTCTATTATCTTCCAGTTCTACATAATTTATTATTTCTGGAATTCCGCTAGTATCTTCCTGAGTAAAAACTGAGAGGAAGTAAGTATTGAAAATTTCACACATATCCTTATCACTGTCCGTGATCTGTCCTGAGTTACTCTTAAGTGGGCCTATCTTGTCCCTAATCTTACTTCTGTATACATGAAAGAACCCTTTTGGGTTAGTCTTCGAATCCTTGCGACCTTAGCCTCATAATCCCTTTTGCTTTTCTTATTCCTTTTTTATTTCTCTCTTTAATTGAAAATATTGATTTCTTATCTGTCCATTCCTCTTTTGATACGCCTATATATGCCTCTCTTTTGACCAATGAGATGTTTTAATCTATTGTTCATCCATTTAGGATCATTTTTGTTAGATCTAATTTCCCTACTTGGAACAAAGGTTGTCTGGGCAGCTAGAACTACGCTCTGAAAAACATCATATTGGCAACCAAAACCACCTACCTGACCCATAGTCAGGTCATCCCAATTAGCCCACCTAGGTAATTTCTCAGCCCCATGAAGTCGGCAACACGAAAGTCTGGAACAGAGACTTGATTGCAGTTACCTGGGTAATTCCATGATATATTAAAGCTAAGTGATTTGTGATCGCTTTCCCCAAGCTCTTCATTAACCTCAAGATTATTAATTAGTGATTCTTTGTTGGCAAGAACCAAATCAAGCAAGTTGCTACCTCTAGTTGGTTCTGTCACAAACTGTTTTAAAAAACAATCCTGAACCGTATCAAGAAAGTCACTAGACTCGAGATTACCTGTCTCATTGTTCCAATCAATTTGTCTAAAGTTAAAATCTCCCATTAACACAACATTTTCATATCTAGACGCCTTATGAATTTCGTCCCATAGCAGCTTACTGCACTCCCTATCAGACTTGGGGGCCTGTAAATCACACCCAAAATTAATTTTTCACGACCCTCGAGAAACTGTAGCCAAACAGATTCTGTGTCCGCTGTTTCTAATCTTATATCATGTCTAACACAACAATTTAAATTATCTCTGACATACATCGCCACTCCACCACCCTTCCTGTTGACCCTATCAGTGTGGAATAGTTTGTAACCCTGAATGTTGCACTCGGAAGGCATTTCTCTATCTTTCAGGTTGAACCAGGTCTCTGTTATAGCAATAATATCTATATTACCTGCTGTTGCGAACCCCTGAACAACATAATTGGGTTGAATGGTTGACGGACCATTTGGGCACTGCACGTCCAGTATTACTGGGCTGCAGCGCCCGGTGTGACGTCACCATAGTTTATGTCAGGGGGTGGAACCTGACATAAAGCAGTATGATCCACGACGACTGAGCAGCGTGGTATCTAGCCTTACTACTCTCCTGTAGTATGATACACGACTGCACTGAGTACTGGTATTACAGCTTGCTTACTACTCAGTTTCCAGTATTCACTACGGCTTCACTGAGTCCACAGTTTGACGGCCTCAGAGTTACCTGACTGCCTCACTAAGTTACTCCAGCTGGACTTAGTTTCCTGCTGGCACAACGACTGGACTTAGTTTACTGCTGGCCTTACATCGACTTGGTTTCTGCTGGCCTTACATCGACTTACCTGCTGGTCTGGCTTCATCTGGCCTGCTGGACAGTATGGCCTTACGACGGGTGTCACTGTGACAGAGAGTTTGACACAGAGAAAGGGTGTCTTGTGACACGGACGAGAATGAGTGTTATAACTCGTAGAAAAGGGTGTCTTGTGACACGGATGAGAAAGAGTTATAACACGGAGAACAGGGTGTCTTGTGACACGGAGAGACGGTGTGTCTAGTGACACGGACAAGGGTGTCGTGTGTGTGACACGGTTGAGAAAGTGTGTTATAATTTCAGAGACAAGGGTGTCTTGTGACACGGAGAGTAGGTGGGTTATAACACAGAGACAAGGGTGCCTTGTGGCACGGAAGAGAAGTGAGTGTCATAACTTTGTGTATCGTGACACTAAGAAATGATAGTTTATGGTTATGTCGTGTGACAGTTTGTCAGGTCTTGTAATATTAGAATGTCGTGTGACTTGACTGGTTAGTCGTGAGACTTAACAATGTGTTTTGTTATACCTTAGTACAAATTATAATACGCTTATGTACAAAGATCATACTCATGCTTTATATTTTATTGTACAGATTATTGTACTATTTATATAATATTTTACTAGTAGAAAATATATATATATTTGATCTATTGTGTCTGTATTTTTTTTACCTCGGACAAAAAACCCTTTATTATTCTATTACGGTATTGCATTATTGGTTATGAGAGCAGATTCCATAGAATAACAGGCCGAGTAATCGGATTTGCCATAGCTCTCGTAACTAATATTGCAATATTGTAATATATGAGTGGCCTGTCCGGGAGGTTTTGTCCGGAGGTTGTTGTCCATGTTTTTATATGCTACCGGTTATCTTGTGGTGGGGTGTTGCGAACCCCTGAACAACATAATTGGGTTGAATGGTTGACGGACCATTTGGGCACTGCACGTCCAGTATTACTGGGCTGCAGCGCCCGGTGTGACGTCACCATAGTTTATGTCAGGGGGTGGAACCTGACATAAAGCAGTATGATCCACGACGACTGAGCAGCGTGGTATCTAGCCTTACTACTCTCCTGTAGTATGATACACGACTGCACTGAGTACTGGTATTACAGCTTGCTTACTACTCAGTTTCCAGTATTCACTACGGCTTCACTGAGTCCACAGTTTGACGGCCTCAGAGTTACCTGACTGCCTCACTAAGTTACTCCAGCTGGACTTAGTTTCCTGCTGGCACAACGACTGGACTTAGTTTACTGCTGGCCTTACATCGACTTGGTTTCTGCTGGCCTTACATCGACTTACCTGCTGGTCTGGCTTCATCTGGCCTGCTGGACAGTATGGCCTTACGACGGGTGTCACTGTGACAGAGAGTTTGACACAGAGAAAAGGGTGTCTTGTGACACGGACGAGAATGAGTGTTATAACTCGTAGAAAAGGGTGTCTTGTGACACGGATGAGAAGGAGAGTTATAACACGGAGAACAGGGTGTCTTGTGACACGGAGAGACGGTGTGTCTAGTGACACGGACAAGGGTGTCGTGTGTGTGACACGGTTGAGAAAGTGTGTTATAATTTCAGAGACAAGGGTGTCTTGTGACACGGAGAGTAGGTGGGTTATAACACAGAGACAAGGGTGCCTTGTGGCACGGAAAGAGAAGTGAGTGTCATAACTTTGTGTATCGTGACACTAAGAAATGATAGTTTATGGTTATGTCGTGTGACAGTTTGTCAGGTCTTGTAATATTAGAATGTCGTGTGACTTGACTGGTTAGTCGTGAGACTTAACAATGTGTTTTGTTATACCTTAGTACAAATTATAATACGCTTATGTACAAAGATCATACTCATGCTTTATATTTTATTGTACAGATTATTGTACTATTTATATAATATTTTACTAGTAGAAAATATATATATATTTGATCTATTGTGTCTGTATTTTTTTTACCTCGGACAAAAAACCCTTTATTATTCTATTACGGTATTGCATTATTGGTTATGAGAGCAGATTCCCATAGAATAACAGGCCGAGTAATCGGATTTGCCATAGCTCTCGTAACTAATATTGCAATATTGTAATACCTGCACTTGCAAGTAATCTTAGCTCATCTATCTTATTTCTTAGACTCCTACTATTTGTATAGTAAACCTTAAGGGAGCTAGTCACTCGTTGCCCTCTACTATCTCTCTTTGTTTGTTGATCAATTGCTTTGCATTTACAAACTTTATTTTGAATATGACTGACTCTACTACTACTACTATCACTACTACCTCCATTATTACCCCTCCACCACTTTCTTGTGCCCTCCCCTGTCTGCTTGCCTATAAATACCCCTTCTTTACACACACAAACCGCACATAGAGGAGCTTACGACGACGTTTCGGTCCGACTTGGACCATTTACAAAGTCACAAAGTGTGTGTATTGTTCCAGTCACGGTATTGTGCCTTTTTTATATTATTAGTCATGATCTTTGTTTCCTAGTCTCCCACCTGCCTTGAGTGTTTCCTAGTCTCCCTCCTGCCTTGAGTGTTTCCTAGTCTCCCACCTGCCTTGAGTGTTTCCTAGTCTCCTTCCTGCCTTGAGTGTTTCCTAGTCTCCCTCCTGCCTTGAGTGTTTCCTAGTCTCCCACCTGCCTTGAGTGTTTCCTAGTCTCCCACCTGCCTTGAGTGTTTCCTAGTCTCCCTCCTGCCTTGAGTGTTTCCTAGTCTCCCTCCTGCCTTGAGTGTTTCCTAGTCTCCCACCTGCCTTGAGTGTTTCCTAGTCTCCCACCTGCCTTGAGTGTTTCCTAGTCTCCCACCTGCCTTGAGTGTTTCCTAGTCTCCCACCTGCCTTGAGTGTTTCCTAGTCTCCCACCTGCCTTGAGTGTTTCCTAGTCTCCCACCTGCCTTGAGTGTTTCCTAGTCTCCCACCTGCCTTGAGTGTTTCCTAGTCTCCCACCTGCCTTGAGTGTTTCCTAGTCTCCCACCTGCCTTGAGTGTTTCCTAGTCTCCCACCTGCCTTGAGTGTTTCCTAGTCTCCCACCTGCCTTGAGTGTTTCCTAGTCTCCCACCTGCCTTGAGTGACTAGACAAGGTCAGAATCTGTGGTCAGGACAAGACCCAGAATGTTGTTGCCCCGAATATCCGAAGTGACAGTTTGAGCTAAACACGTAATCCTCAATGTTGTTGACGAGTCTGGCCGCCAGCTGGTCCACTTTCTCTGACTTCTTTTGGTTATCCTAGGTGATTTATACATATTTTACTTATTCATGATTTTTTTTTTTAAAGTCTCCCTTCTTCTCGTACAAATTGTCTTAATTTCGTCATACAAAAGGACGTCTTCCTCTTGAGGTTGTCTGAAAGCAGATATAATTAACCGAGTATGATTTTCTTGTAATCATTTGCATGAATTTCTACCCACTAATACGTGTTTTTTCGTTTCCGTGTCAAGCAGTTCGTTGTTAACACATAGTCACTCACGTCTCATGAAATGACACGACTGTAAACAAATCAGGGAACGCTCTGATTCCTAAAACTCACTGGTCAGTGTGTTTTAGCGCTCACTCGCCATGGTTCAAACCTCACCCGTTCCTTGATGGTCACTCCACCACCAGTGGTAACACTGGTGGTTCATGTGGTTCATTGTGGTAACACTGGTGGTTCATGTGGTTCATGGTGGTAACACTGGTGGTTCATGTGGTTATAGGTGGTGACACTGGTGGTTCATGTGGTTCATGGTGGTAACACTGGTGGTTCATGTGGTTATAGGTGGTGACACTGGTGGTTCATGTGGTTCATGGTGGTAACACTGGTGGTTCATGTGGTTCATGGTGGTAACACTGGTGGTTCATGTGGTTCATGGTGGTAACACTGGTGGTTCATGTGGTTATAGGTGGTGACACTGGTGGTTCATGTGGTTCATGGTGGTAACACTGGTGGTTCATGTGGTTCATGGTGGTAACACTGGTGGTTCATGTGGTTATAGGTGGTGACACTGGTGGTTCATGTGGTTCATGGTGGTAACACTGGTGGTTCATGTGGTTCATGGTGGTAACACTTGTGGTTCATGTGGTTATAGGTGGTGACACTGGTGGTTCATGTGAGTCATAGGTGGTGACACTGGTGGTTCATGTGAGTCATAGGTGGTGACACTGGTGGTTATGTGGTTATAGGTGGTGATACTGGTGGTTCATGTGGTTATAGGTGGTGATACTGGTGGTTCATGTGGTCATAGGTGGTGAGACTGGTGGTTCATGAGTCATAGGTGGTGACACTGGTGGTTCATGTGGTCATAGGTGGTGACACTGGTGGTTCATGTGAGTCATAGGTGGTGACACTGGTGGTTCATGAGTCATAGGTGGTGACACTGGTGGTTCATGTGGTCATAGGTGGTGACACTGGTGGTTCATGTAGTCATAGGTGGTGACACTGGTGGTTCATGAGAGTCATAGGTGGTGACACTGGTGGTTCATGTGGTCATAGGTGGTGACACTGGTGGTTCATGTGAGTCATAGGTGGTGACACTGGTGGTTCATGAGAGTCATAGGTGGTGACACTGGTGGTTCATATGGTCATAGGTGGTGACAGAGGTAGTCTTGAGTAGGACATTAAAGATATCGGTACAGGTTCAGCAGCTACGGAAGCTTCAAAGGGTTCCTTCTTACAGAGGTAAAAAAAAAAAAAAGTAGGAGGGGAAGGGCGAGGCATGAAGGAAAGGAAGAAGGGAGGGTGAGAGGAAGGGAAGAAGAAAGAAGTGGAGCGAGGGGAAAGAAGGAAGAAGGATGAGTACTGTGGAGCTATGAAGTGGCCTGTCCTTATCTTTTGTTTACCTGGTGAGGGGTGCGAGAGGAGGGTGAGAGAGAAAGAGGGGAGGGAAGGTAGTCCCGAGGGGTAAGCTAGAGAGAGATGGGAGGAATAGTGTGACCCCCGAGGGGTGAGGTGAGGTAGACAGAGGTACTTATGAGACGTATCCATTACTGCCTGTCCAGTCGCTTCCACTCTGGATACTTGTTTTGAGTAGGTATGTAGGATAAAGTTTGGGTGGGATTATTTACCCTGGAAGGATAATAACCCTTTAGTCGTCATCCTCATGTGCAAGTCACAGCAGCCGATTAACACCACCCGGTACCTACTTACTGCTAGGTGAACTTAGACACCAATGTAAAGATATTTACATTTACATCTCGACACACCCAAGGAGTCATCCTAAGTCCTCTCGGCTGTTAAGTGCCAGAATTTTCAATAAAAGCCACTGGTTGGCCAAACTTCCATCAGTAACGATACCCAGGTGTACACATGTGTACTCATGTGTTATATACCACTAAACTACACTCTTGTATAAACACTGAGCTTCACCCTACGTACCAAGATAAGCTCACCACTTTCTGTGTGTTAAACTGTCAGCACAAAGACACGTATCTTCTCTCTGTGTACTCCTGTTAACCCTTGTGGTACCTAGTTCCCAGGTCCATCTTAACCTCTTGCGCTACCGCCGCAGGGACGACTTAGTGGGCACAATACACTAGTCGTTCGGTGGCAAAATCTGAAAACCTTTGTATTAGCGTATTCTAATTTGGTAATATTTCTCACAGATTTTTTTATAACACTTCCATATTCTATATACATAATATGAAGAAACAGAATAAGAGGTCTACTGTTACACAACTTACAAAAGTTTCTTTACGTGTCTTTAAGTAGAGGAATATATCAAGGACCACGACAATGCCACTATTACATCTGAGAGGAAACTAATAGGATGGATAATGAGAACATTCAAGACAAGAGATGCCAAGCCAATGATGATCCTTTTTAAATCACTTGTTCTCTCTAGGCTGGAATACTGCTGTACATTAACATCCCCATTCAAGGCAGGTTAAATTGCAGATCTAGAGAATGTACAGAGAACCTTTACTGCACGTATAAGTTCCATCAAACACCTTAACTACTGGGAACCCCTGGAAGCACTTGACTTGTACTCACTGAAGCGCAGGCGAGAGAGATATATCATAATCTACACCTGGAAGATTCTGGAGGGACTGGTTCCTAATCTGCACACAGAAATCACTCCATACGAAAGCAAAAGACTTGGCAGACGATGCAACGTACCCCCAGAGAGCATCATGCGAGTGACATCCTGGTGACATCCTAGTGACATAGTGATATTCCAGTGACATCCTGGTGACATATTAGTGACATTGACATCCTAGTGACATACTAGTGAATACTAGTGACATCACAGTAACATCCTAATAATATTTTAGTCACATCCTTGTGACATTCTAGTGACATATTAGTAACATCCTAGTCACATCCTAGTAACATCCTGGTCACATCCTAGTAACATCCTGGCACATCCTAGTAACATCCTTGTCACATCCTAGTAACATCCCAGTAACATCCTATTCACATCCTAGTAACATCCTGGTCACATCCTAGAAACATCCTACTAACATTCTAGTAATATCCTTGTAACAGCTTAGGAACGTCCTATTTACATCATAGTAACATCCTGGTCACATCCTAGTAACATCCTGGTCACAGCCTAGTAACATCTTGGTCACAGCCTAGTAACATCCTGGTCACATCCTAGTAACATCCTGGTCACATCCTAGTAACATCCTGGTCACATCCTAGTAACATCCTGGTCACAGCCTAGTAACATCTTGGTCACAGCCTAGTAACATCCTGGTCACATCCTAGTAACATCCTGGTCACATCCTAGTAACATCCTGGTCACATCCTAGTAACATCCTGGTCACATCCTAGTAACATCCTGGTCACATCCTAGTAACATTCTGGTAACATCCTCGTAACATCCTAGTAACGTCCTAGTCACATCCTAGTCACATCCTAGTGTAAAACATTTAACTGCATTACACAGTAGTCTTGAAAAGATGTCTCAGAAATACTCTTTAGTGTCTCTGATGAGTTCTACTCCCGGAGCCCGACCATAGGCAAGGCTCGTCTGGTGCTTGCCTGATCAACCAGGCTGCTGCTGCTGGTCCGCTGACCTACATTAAGATCCTAAACGTTAAGCTGTTTCACATAACTCACAATCCTAACAGTACATGTACAGGGAGGCCTGGTCATGGTCCAGGCCGCGGGGGCGTTGACCCCCGGAGTACCCTCCAGGTAGACTCCAGGTAGACTCCAGGTAGACCCCAGGTAGGTAGACATCAATAATCATATTCCTATCATAGGCAGGTGATCTGTACTTATCACATCATGACTCAACAAATCACAGAATGGACTAACAGTCAGGTCTGAGAGTTTGCAACTCACTCGCCATGGGTTCAAAACTCACCCGTTCTGGGGGTTGACTTATCACATCATATATAATACAGATATTATAAATACAAATATCATTGTATTCCTACAATACAAATATCATTGTATTCCTACAATACAAATATCATTGTATTCCTACAATACAAATATCATTGTATTCCTACAATACAAATATCATTGTATTCCTACAATACAAATATCATTGTATTCCTACAATACAAATATCATTGTATTCCTACAATACAAATATCATTGTATTCCTACAATACAAATATCATTGTATTAATACAATACAAATATCATTGTATTCCTACAATACAAATATCATTGTATTAATACAATACAAATATCATTGTATTCCTACAATACAAATATCATTGTATTCCTACAATACAAATGTTGTATTCCTACCTAACACGCGATCAAGACTTTAATACAAAAATAACATTATGGGGAACAAATGTAAAAGTCTCAGAGATCCTCAAAATAAA
>WNWK01011056.1:40000-66640 GCA_009830355.1 Cherax destructor | reverse complement strand
TACTACTTATATATATATATATATAATACATATACGGGCACTACGAAGCGGTCGGGAATACGTAGTAGAAGTAAGAAAGATAGGAAAGTGATCACTGTCGTGCAAATTTGGGAGAACAGACCAATTGACGAGGAGCAGATAGAAAGATCAATGCAAGAGAGAGACTGAGTGCGGTAATCAAAATGGGTGGGAGCACCTGTATTTAAAACATGAAGAAGACGTGTAAAGAGTCTCCAACTGATCACCACGAGAGTCACAGTGGGACCCTCCCCAAAGATGGTGATCTTTAAAATCACAAGATGGGCGGCGGTAGAGAAGAGATCAAGAATGTAATATCCGAGATACAGAATGCATGGGAAGGGAAGAGAGATAGAGAAAAAACTGTATACCATCTATGTAAATAAATACGGACTGAAGTGTAATGCAGCAGAGAACGAACAAAGATACGGTATACCAACGATACGGTATACCAACGCACACAAGAAGCGCACTCTCATTAAATGCTTCATCAGGAAAGGGATCAGAGGAATGCAACAGCACACAGCCCGAAACTGGACGAATAATGGCTGAGCGAATTTTGGGCTCTCGTAACCCGACAGATACTGGGCAAAATTGGGAGAGCAACACCTGGAGCTCTAGCCGATTACCCCTGAGGCCACGAATATTCCATTGTAAATAAGTCATTATTCACAAAGACAGTTATGCTAATAATAAAAACGATAAAATCTATGGGCTATTAGGGTCAGTGAAGTCAATGTGTGGAGGCAAGGGTAAGCGTGTAAGGAATAAATAATCAGAATGATGTGAAGGAAAAGATTGTGTCAAGAGTCGTGAAAAATAAGAAGGGATAGAAGGAGGCGTGCCGGCTCCCATTATGGGTTTCGTCTTCGCAATATAGTCGGAGATAGCGTCAAGTGTCTCTGTTGATAAGGAAGACTCCGATACCATGACTTCAGAGACAGGTGAGGTAGAGCAAGTAGAGATCAGGGAGACTATGGAGGGAAACAAAGAGGTCTGAGATTGGAGGGGAGTATGAACTTGGAGAGATGTGCCGGCGGGGACAGAAGAGTCCTGTGGTGGAACAAGAGAGGAAGGAGGTTGGAAGGTAACTGGGGAAACAGAAGAGGGGACCGCACGAGGGGGGGTGAACCTCCACTTCCGTGTGAGTTAGAATGGGGGTGAGAACTAGGCACAGAGGCCGAAAATGAAAACTGCTAGGGAATTGTAAGCACTGGAGGAATGCGAAGAGACTTGGGCTTATAAGACAGGTTCAGCTTCTCATGTGAAGGGGGAAAAGAAGATGCTGGTGTGCAGGCTGAGAAACTAGCGGGCGAGAAGAAGAGGTAGGAGTAGGTAAAGAGGTAGGGGTTTCAGAGGGTAAAACCGAAAAAAAAATTAGAGACAGGGGTGACCCCGGAAGACATGACACCAATGGAGCTGGTAGGTGGGGGGACCGACAAGACTGGAGGTCTCTTAGATACTTGCCAATAAGGGATATGAGGAAGATTCCCCTGAAGGCGGATCCGAAACAGCCATAGCACAAGGCCTTCACTCTCCTTAAGACAATGGATTTTTCGTTCATTACGACAAATCTGACAACGGCGAGAAAAAGAAGGATGAGGTTCATTGCAATTGAGACAAGGGGGGGGGGAGACTGCAAGATGTATCAGCATGATTTGCGGCACCACAGACCGGGCACTCTGCCAGAGATCTACAGTATTTAGCGGGGTGTCCAATGCGCCAGCAATTTCGACACTGTTGGGGAGTAGGGACCACTTTATAGACCTCAGTCAAAGGGTAAGTGGGCGATGTTACTGGGAAAGCGCCTCTGCCGGCAAGCGGGCAGGACATATGTATCCACTTTGAGAATAGGAAGGTCCTGAAGGGCTAATTGCTCCAAAATATCACTAGAAGACAGAAAATCTGTACAATGGTACTTGGCAAAACCACCGTACCACTGCATAAAACTGAGAGGAGTGTGCTCTTGAACTGTGATTGGAGTGTTATCAATGGAAGTAATATGGGAAGGATCATGAGCTTGTTCTGCATTCTGAATTGTAACGATGCACACACCACTTTAAAGAGCGTGAAAGGATATATTTTGGCCAACGTATCACAAAAGAGCTTTATCAATACTATGGTCAGAAAGATAATCAGTTGATGTCGGTTGTAGGGAAAAGAATTTAGTCCACTGTGTACATGTAAACATGGTGCCTAAAGGAAGTAGGTGTCGTGTAGGTCGTTATTGGGTAGAATGAGTAGACAACGAAGAACCGTCGTCAGTAGATGGTCTGGAACGTTTTGGAGTAGTACCGCGGGAGGCCGGACCTGAGGTAGGTGGGCGATCCAAAAACTGCCGCACCATATTCGGGGAAGCCAGACGCATAGTTAAAGGCATGCAAGAGGTAGAGGCACTAGAAGAAACAGGTGGAGCCTCAGCACCTGGAGCGGGTGACAGAGTCACCAGCAGAAGGTACAGGGGTATGGGAAGAGTCTGAAGAATGGTCCAATAACGAAGCTGGGTCAGAACAGGATGTGGTAACAAAAAGGGGCCTGGCAGGGGGATGGTTATCATGGAATGAAGACTCCATGATGATGGGACCTCTTTCTTATTATTTTTAAGAAGAAAAAAAAGGAAAGAAAAAAAAGAGGGACAGCGGAGGGACTGTCACTAGAAGGCAAGAAAGGGTTGTAAGTTCCCCTTCTCATCCGAGAGGACCTCGAGACCACAAGCAGTGCAGATGCAGCGTGGAACCCGTGCCATACCTTACCCGTCACGCCAGTAAACCAGTGCTATGGGATAGCAACCTCACATCTACTGAGCCACCTCGGCGGACAAAAGAGAGGTGGTCGGAAACCCACCACAAAGCATACCTACTTCGGCTACCACCTCCCAGAACCGACAGGCAGCCTCTGGAGATACACCTGTCACCTGCAGGACATTCCGCCCACTTCTCGGAAATCCGGAAAGGAGCAGGGCGCCTCCAGATAATCCAGATTCCATGGCAAACTACACCAAACCTAAGGAACCTCATGGAGTGTGATGAACTCCGGCACACTTCCCCCTACCTCAAAACCGTAATGCCAGAGGGGAGGACCCTAGATGCTACAAATGGGATGGGGAAAAGGGGAGGGTTGGGAGGGGGCAGGAAAGGAAAACAAGGGGGGATGGGATAGGGAAGGGAGGAATGGGGGGTAATTAAGTTTCGTCTGAGGAAGAATCCAAAAGGTCAATTCCTCTGACCAATAGCCTCTTCACCACTACAAGGAGCCCCCTTGAAGAAGTTAGGAAACCTAAAATGAGTATTTAAAGACAGTATGGGCTGTTAACAAACACAATATGAACTGTTAACAAAGATAGTATGGGCTGTTAACAAACACAATATGAGCTGTTAACAATGACAGTATGGGCTGTTAACAATGACAGTATGGGCTGTTAACAAACACAATATGAGCTGTTAACAAAGACAGTATGGGCTGTTAACAATGACAATATGGGCTGTTAACAAACACAATATGAGCTGTTAACAAAGCTAGTATGGGCTGTTAATAAAGACACTATGCTCTGCTAACAAAGATAGTATGGGCTTTTAATAAAGACAGTATGGGCTGTTAACAAAGAGAGTATGGGCTGTTAAAGATAGTATGGGCTGTTAACAAAGACAATATGGGCTGTTAACAAAGACAATATGGGCTGTTAACAAAGACAGTATGGGCTGTTAACAAAGACAGTATGGGCTGTTAACAAAGACAGTATGGGCTGTTAACAAAGAAAGAGGGTGTGTTCAGATTTATAAGTAAGTATCTGAAGTTAGAATGGAGGAACTCTCCACCTCTTAAGTCTAGTTATAATTGTAAAGGAGTGTGATAAAGTGTAAGGTTAGTGAGTTACAGAAATGAGTGGAAAGGTGATAATGGAGATGTGATGTTTGGTAATTATAGTTAAGGTTGGAAATTAAGATGAAATGTTGGTAGAGTGAAATGTTAGCAATTATAGAAGAATGATTGAATTCGGATGCATTTTTGTAAGTGAATGGATGTAAAGAGAAATATTTTTAGAGATAATCGTTAAAAGTTTTATAAAGTAATTACGTGGGCGAAATGTGATCGATAAACGATCGGATTATACCCTATTTTTATATATATATTTGTTCAAGAAAAACGTTTTAGTAGATATTGGAAGAAGTGATGGAAAATAATTTTGGTTGAAAATGTAATGTGCAGGAAAACTGGATTGGGGGCAGGGGCGGGCACCTGGGAAGGTGGAGAGATAGAGAGAGAGAGAGAGAGAGAGAGAGAGAGAGAGAGAGAGAGAGAGAGAGAGAGAGAGAGAGAGAGAGAGAGAGAGAGAGAGAGAGAGAGAGAGAGATAAGAAATGGGAGGAGTAGCAAGACTGAATGTGATAGAGGTTTGCCAAAGGTGAGAATTTAGAGAGATGGTGTGAAAGATGGAGGAATGTTAACCATAACCGATGAAAATATATAAAAAATTATATGCATGTACGAATGACGTGTCTGCCCACCATGTACGAATGACGTGTCTGCCCACCATGAACGAATGACGTGTCTGCCCACCATGTACGAATGACGTGTCTGCCCACCATGTACGAATGACGTGTCTACCCACCATGTACGAATGACGTGTCTGTCCACCATGTACGAATGACGTGTCTGCCCACCATGTACGAATGACGTGTCTGCCCACCATGAGAAGAATCAAGACTGATTAGCAAAGAGAATGATATGGAAGATAAGGCTGGAGGTTTTCCCCACTATTGCGAGGGAGGTAAGAGAGGTGATGGGTATGGAAGATGTTGTAGTAACAAGTGAACAGTGTAAACGCGAATAAAAATGAGTGAAGAAGAAATCCCAATCAGGGAACGGGTGGGTTTTGAACCCAAGTCGAGCGAGTCCTAAAACACACACATGTTTTATTACGATTTTGTGAGTTCTGCTTTGTGAAGATGAATGCGACATATTTCACAGGAGACATTTTAAGACTTTACATGTTTTATTTTGAGAATAAGATAAAGACAACTTACTGAAAGCATTATGAGACAGCAATGAGAGCGAAACATCTGGAGTGTTTATATATTGAATTTAGATATAAATTCAATTGATACACTTTTCCGATCGGTAGCGCACTTAGTTCACACATTGAGGTCCGGGGATCGATCTCCTGGTACGGCTGGAAAACATTTGGACGTGTTTCCATAAGACACCTGCTCTCGCTGTTCATCAGTAAAATGGGTACCTGGGTGTTAGTGGACTGGTGTGGGTCGCATCCTGGGACAAAACTGACCTAATTTGCCCGAAATGCTCTACATAACAAGCGGCTTTCTATATAGTAGTATGTCATTGATGTTAGCTATACCTGTATACCTTGTACATGTACTTGTAGAAATAAAGATATTATTATTACTAGTAGTAATTTAAGTGGTACAAAGCACGAACGTGAGAGGATACTTGAACACTTCTTGATGATACAGGTCACTGAGATATAATAGTGTACGAATTTTTTCTTGTCTCTATTCTTGTGAAACCCGACTTTCTAAGTGTGTACTTACCTATTTGTGGTTTGCAGGGATTGAGTCACAGCTCCTGGCCCCGCCTCTTCACTGGTTGCAACTAGGTCAACTCTCTCCCTCTTCCATAAGCTTGATCGTATCTCTTCTTATAGCTATGTACGGATCCTGCCTCCACTACATCACTCTACCGATAATTCCACTTCCTTACAATCACCCTATCTTACAATCACCCTATCTCATAATCACCCTATCTTACAATCACCCTACCTCCCAATTACCCTATTTTACAATCACCCTATCTTACAATCACCCTTCCTTCTCAAATAGAGCTACGTTCAATCACATTTCCTTGACATAAGAAGAAACGATCACTTCCCTTGAAGAGTCCTAACTTTTCTTGATCCCTTTTCACTTATCTTACCTTGATATATCTAAAGGATGTGCTTGACGTGGCAACAGTACGTGGCATCGACACTGCGTCACTTTGTTTAACTAAAACGAACAAGAAATATCATATTAAAACAAAATACGTTTATAAAACGCACATTTTTCTTTGTACACTTTCTTGAGTCACTTCCTTATTGAGAACAATTACTTGAAGTACTCCGGAGAAGTACTCCGGAGGATTGTAAAACCTACCCTGTACAGCCTTCCTTCACTTGAATCGGCTTGAAAACACAACACGTCCAATGTTTCTACACTCGTACAATGTACAATGTACTCCTGAAACACCTTGAATTATGTAATCTTTAAGAGAAAGTATTCCTGAAACAACTTTAATTATATTATCTTTAGGAAAATGCACTTCTGAAACACCTTGAATTATATTATCTTTTAGATAAAGTACTCCTGAAAAACTTATCTTGAATCATATATTACAGAGCTGTAATTAAAAGCTCAAGAAGTACTGATCCAAGAAGTACTAGATCAGTCTCTTAACTTTAGTGAAAAGGAGTGAACTAGACGTGTTGTTACACTTAATATAAATAATCTTCGCATACAGGAAGTTGAAAGTTTTCTACGTCTAAAAACACTGAACCGTTACACACATTACCTTGACACACATCACTACCAATACCTTGCAAGATTCTCGTTAAATTCAGTTCCTTAAAACATTCTCTTTAAAAAGAAACGCCATTTAATACACATGTAACCCGCGCATACGAGACAAACTTGACGACGTTTCGGTCCGACTTGGACCATTAAGCAGTCGCAATACGTAGCTGACACAATAGCATAACATGGAAAACTTTCTGGAATACCTTAGAGAAATGTTTACAATCAATTTCTACTGATCTTACGATGTTGGTATTGAATAAACACGTATAAACAATGTGGAATTTTCATGGAATAATTTAAAAAATGAATAAAAGATAAAGAGATTGAATTGTATCGGACGTACTGCAGGAAGCAGCGCCAGTAGTCACGCTTCAGAGAGGAGAGGAATTGTTGTGGAAAAATAGAGAAAAAAGTTGAAGCGGAATATTAATCCTGAGTGTTTGTGACCCAGGATTATTACCCAGCTAAGCTAAGCTAATCTCTGGCTTAGAATTTTCTTAAGCTTTTTTATTACCATCCTCAGTAAGGCGCCTTTTGACGGTACTCTCAGTAAGGAGGTGAAAAATTAGAGCTTTTGTAAGAGTCTTCAGTAAGGATATAAGACTATTATTATAAGGACCCCTACTTTCTATTTACACAATATGTGTAAAATCTTGCAAACTATGGATTAAGTCAGTTAATGAATTATATTGACGCTTCCACTGATTAACCCTACTTGGAAATTATTTCAAATAGGTACAAGGAATGGTTGTGCACACTACTGACAGAATTAACTAACAACTTTAAAATTTACATACTAACAACTAATAACAATTTATTAGGATGCTGTGGTTTGTAATACATTGCAATTAATATACTGTAATAATCTGACTTATAAATGACTCTTGTGTTAAAAGCTGTTATATAATTTACAGTCCTGACTACTGAGGTTTCTCTTATTACATATGAATACTGAGGTTTCTCTTATTACATATGAATACTGAGGTTTCTCTTATTTCATATGAATACTGAGGTTTCTCTTATTACATATGAATACTGAGGTTTCTCTTATTACATATGAATACTGAGGTTTCTCTTATTTCATATGAATATTGAGGTTTCTCTTATTACATATGAATACTAAGGTTTCTCTTATTACATATGAATACTGAGGTTTCTCTTATTACATATGAATACTGAGGTTTCTCTTATCACATATGAATACTGAGGTTTCTCTTATTACATATGAATATTGAGGTTTCTCTTATTAGATATAAATACTGAGGTTTCTGTTATTACATATAAATACTGAGGTTTCTGTTATTACATATGAATACTGAGGTTTCTCTTATTAGATGTGAATACTGAGGTTTCTCAAATTACATATGAATACTGAGGTTTCTCTTATTACATATGAATACTGAGGTTTCTCTTATTAAATATGAATACTGAGGTTTCTCTTATTACATATGAATACTGAGGTTTCTCTTATTACATATGAATATTGAGGTTTCTGTTATTAGATATAAATACTGAGGTTTCTGTTATTACATATAAATACTGAGGTTTCTGTTATTACATATGAATACTGAGGTTTCTCTTATTACATATGAATACTGAGGTTTCTCTTATTACATATAAATACTGAGGTTTCTGTTATTACATATGCAAATTGAGGTTTCTGTTATTAGATATAAATACTGAGGTTTCTGTTATTACATATGAATACTGAGGTTTCTCGTATTACATATGAATACTGAGGTTTCTCTTATTACATATGAATACTTAGGTTTCTATTATTACATATACATACTGAGGTTTCTGTTATTACATATGAATACTGAAGTTTATGTTATTACATATGAATACTGAGGTTTGTCTTATTACATATGAATATTGAGGTTTCTGTTATTAGATATAAATACTCAGGTTTCTGTTATTACATATGACTACTGAGGCTTTTGTTATTACATATGAATACTGAGGTTTCTCTTATTACATATGAATATTGAGGTTTCTATTATGAATACTGAGGTTTCTGTCTTTATGTAATAACAGAAACCTCAACATTTATATGTAGAAGGAGACTGATGATACTGAGAACGTCATTATCAATACTAATGTAATTAGGATCAACAGGATTGGTATTAATAAATCAGATTTTAACATAATGTAATCAGGGTTTGAGTCTAATTTAGGGAATGTTTCTTAACATTATTTTGAAGCTGGTGGCTGAAGGGGAACTTCTAGCATCTTCTGTAAAGTTCTAAATTTTAAGTTTTTTTTTATTTACATGGAGTTCTAATATAAGTAGAGTCGAATATGTGGTATATCTACGAGATACTTATTCCATGTATTATGTTTATTATTTGTGTGTATCCTCTTGCAGCTGTCTAGGAAGAGTAGGAGCGCTTGTTAAAGTTCGTTCTAAGTGTCCCATACATATAAAATACACAGTAATAAATGTAGATGCATTGCTTTTTTTGTAAGCAAATCGAGACTTTTGATGGCTGACAGTGTGTGGTCTCTGGAACGTGATTTGGTGATTATTATAACACCTGATTTGTGTTGAGTAACGAGTGGTTCCAGGTGATTTGCTGCAGTAGACCCCAGGGCTCAAATCCCGTGAGAGAGGTTGGGATAGATTAGAGAGGAATAAAGAGCGAGCAGTGTTGGTGGAATATGGTAAAGTATTTTTGAAACAATGCCCAAAGCTTCAGAAATTTTCTTAGATATGTGCTAAATGCGAGTGATAAATTTCACATCGCAGTCATTACTTACCCTTAAGAAATTGAGAGATATTGTTTGGTTTATTATTGAATAACATGTAGAATGTCTTATCAATACTGAGTGTAAATTTGTTTGTCATCATATAGGAAGAAGTGTTTACAAAACTCGTTGACTGTGTTGTTGAGGACAACACCGTCTGTATTTAATATGACAAATCTTGTCATCTGCAAACAGGACTGGTTTAAGTTCCTGGGAGACATTCGGTAGGTCATTGATGTGGATGAGGAATGTTAATCGACCAAGGACGCAACCCTGGTGACCTCCTATGTTGATAGTCTGTCTTAATGAAGTAGTGTAATTTTTCACAGACTGGTGTCTGACGTCTTTATGCAAGAGAATTCCCTCTGATTCTATAATACTTTAGTTCCAGCAGCATGGTGTTGTGGTTTAACGTATCATACGATTTTCTACTATCTAATATTAATAAAGAGGCCCATTGGATATTTATTATTTTCTAGAACTGAATTGACAATAGTTTAGCATCCTTATGATACCATCATTTGTATTTTTTTCTGACTTGAATCCAAACTGTCAGGCGTTAAGAATATTGTGCTTAAGAATAAATACAAAAATTCGTTTTTATTTTGTCTTTTGAAAGATTTTAGACATCTGTAATTTAGAGATTGGAAAATATTTATTGGTATCAGTAGAGTCTCCACCTTTATAGATTAGGGTGATACGAGCTAACTTAAGTCAATAAGGAAAAGATTTTGTTTCTAAACATTTAATAAACAGAGCTGCAATGATAGGAAATAACAAATTGACATCTTTCTTATATATGGATGGTTGTATACTCGCTTTATTACCTACTTTATTTTTAGAGTGTATTTATTATTGAAGTTATCTTTGTAAAATTTGATGGGGGCAGGTAATCATAGCCTTGGTTACTATCACCGTGGTAATCACTAACCTGAGATTGTGCTTGAGAGTTTAACCATTATAACTGAGGATTTATTTAGTTTGTTGACTGTATCAGCATTATGAATGGAAGGGAGAGTGTCATTAGGTCTAGTCAGTACAATTTTCTTGTGTCTTTGCAAATCTGTCTGAGTCCAGTATTTGAGTGTTTTTTTTTTCCAAATCACTTTGATTCGGCCTTTTATTTTTTTGGAACCCGTTGGCAAAATATAGTTAATTTGATTTCTTTATAAGAATAATAAGTGTTGATGTATATTTTCTTGTTAATTCTTTGGAAATTCAGCCCATTATGTATTATTTTATATAGGTATGTTTCTTGTCAATAGCTCAGTGGATGATGGTGGGTAGCCAAGGGCTATATAATTTTTATTGTGATCTGTTTTGTTTTTTAAGGGACAGTGTTATGACTCAGAGTTGTGTGAAGCAAAATATGTTAAATTCTTTCTCCCATTCAACTGTACTTATAGAGTTGTTTATGTTAGTAACAGGAAAAGTTATGCTAGCAGTGATTATGCCATCATTTAGAGCAGTTATGTCTCCTGCTCGATGTTACAGTCACTAGCAATTATCAAGTGATACTTACTGAGTATTATTTATGATTATTTCATTACGGTTATCTCAAAGGTGCGTGTGTTGGTGTGTGTGGAGATCTATGCACAGCTATTGATAAAGGAGCAGTTATGTTTTTAGCTGTAAATTAGGCAAATATATATTCCCTAAGTTCATCTTTAGTACATGTAAAGTGTATGAATTAATTCTTAGTGGTATAATATATAACTGTGCCAAATATATTTTAATCAGGTTTGTAGCTAAGAATAACTGTGTGCACAGGTGAGCTGTAGATGTCTACCTAATCATGTTTTAACAAAGTTTCTGTTAGAGTAATGAAATTTAGGTTAGTGTTTAGTGACTCAAGGAGGACTGTGATGTCATAATGGTGTTTGTTTTGGTATCTGCCATTATAGCTGAATATTGAGATGATGATGTTACTAAAAACTTTTGTGTCAGGATAAATGTATAATATTTGCAGTCTTGAGAATATCTATGGAGAAGGAATTCAAATGAAGATAAAATGAATAAGCTTTAACTAAAAATCAAATAGTAGAAAAAGCACAAAGGTATTGTAGTAAAGAGAATTAAAGACAGAGAGAAATAAAGTGAGAGAGTGGAGGGTTGGAGAGGCTGGCCGGGGTAGCACACTTCAAAGATCCACCCCAGCAGGAAACCGATATCCCTTGGTAGACACAAATTTCCTGAGGGAGAGGGTGACCAGAGGAACCACTCGTTTTTACCTCACGCTCGGAGATGTGTGGTTGTGAGCAGTGGACAGGTTATGGGCAAGCCATAGGCAGTGGACAGGTCATCGGCAGTGGGAGAGACGTAGGTGGACTGTTGGGGGAATGAGCAGGAAAGAAAATGTAACAGATAAGAAATTACTAAGAATATATATAAAAGTTATAGAAATAAAAAAAAATATAAAAAGAAATAGAGGCAAATAAAGATATATCGTTTAAGGCGACCACTGGACAAAGAGGTGGTTTCGTAGGACGACCTTCCAATGGTAGTCATTTCCGATGACACGACTACCCCTCCCCGTAAAAAACAGGAGGTCATTCTGCGGGCGGTCGTACAGAGTTATATATCAGTACTCCATATACTTCGATTACCAGAGGGTCCTCAGCTTACATACTGAGGTTCTGGGATCGATGTCCAGCACGGGTGGCATGTTGGGCATATTTCCCTTAAACCTGTTGCCTTTGTTCACCTAGCAGTAAGTAGGTACTTGGGTGTTAGTCCACTGTTGTGGATCGCATCCTGGAAGACAAGATTAACCTAAAACCAGATGCATTTCGATCACAGCGCCTTCTAAGGACGTTATCCCCGTGTTCCATAACCCCAGTTCCCTGTAACTCAATACACACGACTGGAATAGTGAAGAGTCCGGCATATGTTGATCATGCACTTAAATATTAGCACTAATAATTTCAAGGGAATCAGAAGAGGCATTCACAAGTCATCACATGGAAACTAATATTCTGGATTCTTCACTAAAAATGGTAAATCAAGACATGTACTGCCCAGATCAAATTCAAACTTTTCAAATAGAGCAAAGAGCCCACTATCCTAAAATATACAATCATTTTAAGTTTGAAGCCTGCCAGAAGTTGCATTATCATGTTATCAGCATGGATGGGTTGAAGCTAATCAAATGAGACACAGAATTATTGCACGAAAATATTTTTTTTTTTCAATTTAGCTCAGAATAAAAGCAAATCGAGACGTACACAAACCAAGATCAATCCAAACTTTTCTGAGAATAAGCTTGACCAGTTTTTAAGAAGGTACAGTAATTAAGTTTTACGGAAGCTTAGTGTATATAACACAGATTTTAAATTACTGTCTTCAGACACACATTTTTTTAAACACATCGGCCGTCTCCCACCCAGACAGGGTGACCCCCCAAAAAAAAAAAAAAAACTCTTGCATCATCACTCACTCGACCACTGTCTTGCCAGAGGGGCGCCGATACTACAGTTCAAAACTGCAAATATTCCCTCAGCTTCTTCAGAGTGCAGGCTGAGTACTTCCCACCCCTAAGTCTCAAGTCTGGTTAACCGGTTTCCCCGAGTCCCTTCATGTTACTCCTAGAGCACATCAAGTCATTAAAACCATTTGTCTCTAATCACACTTATCTAACTTCTTAACGCCCTCCTGTCAACCTTTACTAGGACGACCCCTACCCAGTCTTCCCTCCACTAGAGTTTTATACGTTCTCCAAGTCCTCCTACTTTGTTGCGTCCTCTCTAAATATCCGAATCACCTCAAAATCTTTTCAATCCTCTGGATAATACTTTTAGTAATCCCATTCCTCTTTTTAATCTCCAAACTACGAATGCTCTGCATTATATTCACACCACACATTGCCCTCAGACATGACACCTCCACTGCCTCCAGCCTCCTCCTTGCTGCAACATTCACAACCCATGCTTCACACGCATGTAAGAGCGTTGGTACCACTATTATCTCATACATTCACCTTTTTGCCTCCATAGATAACGTTTTTTGTCTTCACAGGTGCCTCTGTGCACGACTCACCTTTTTCCCTCCGTCAAACCTTTGATTTACTTCGTCTTTCATAGACCCATCTGCTAACAAGTTCGCTCAAAAAAATATGAACTCATTCACTTCTTCTATACTCCCTCCTTCCAATCTGATATCTAATCTTTCATTGCTTAATTTTTTGTTGCCCTCATTACTTTGCTGTTGCCTGTGTTCACTTTTATTTTTTTACTTTTACATACTCTTCCAAATTCGTCTACCAACCTTTCCAACTTATCTTCAGAATCTCCCAAAAGCACAGTGTCATCAGCAAAAACGAACTGTGACAACTTCCAATTTGCGTCCGATTTTTTATCTTCCAATCCCACATGTTGACACAAATAAGAACATTAAGAGGCACGTAAGGTCCCCATTCATATGACAACATGGTCATTTTTCCACTACAATCTACCTTGTCTATAATTACTATCGCATTTGCTTTGTCTGTTTCGTAAGGTGAAATGTAGAATCTTTCCTTAATTCATGGTATAACTTAAGAAATCTTTGAGGACAATTATGTTGCAGAGGTCAGAGCAAAGCTGACCATATTATTAGAAGAAGGGGGAACTTAAGTGCCCACTTAAGTTGATTTAACCTAGGAAACTGATTTGACTAATAAAGTAAGAACATAACTTACACAACCTTACATCAAGAGACTGCTGCCTTTCAGGTAACATCACAAGTAGAAGTTTAAAGTTGACTAAAGATGCATTTTCCGGTTATTACACAGAATCCAACACAGCCTAAACACACGAAACATTTCATACGTTTCATACAAGGCATCAGCAATTGATGATTGATGACGTTCACGAATGTTATATTTTAATCAGAGAGCGCTAAGCCCTTAAGGGGCATTCAGATTCGATCCATGCAAGGGGAAGATATGTCCACTTCCTTGGAACAAGAACCCCCTCACCAGCATCGAGGCAAAATAATCCAATAAGGTTAAATAATACTACGTATACAATATCGAGATTAAAAATACCAAAATGTCCTTTATGTACCTTAAGAAGTAGGAAACACGAGTGTTAAAATTCTGAAGCTCCTCAGAGGAGCCTCAGAGGAGCCTCAGAGGACTCTCAGAGGACCCTCAGAGGACCCTCAGATGACTCTCAGAGGAGCCTCAGAGGACCCTCAGAGGACCCTCAAGAGGACCCTCAGAGGAGCCTCAGAGGACTCTCAGAGGACCCTCAGAGGACCCTCAAGAGGACCCTCAGAGGAGCCTCAGATGACTCTCAGAGGAGCCTCAGAGGAGCCTCAGATGACTCTCAGAGGAGCCTCAGAGGAGCCTCAGATGACTCTCAGAGGAGCCTCAGAGGAGCCTCAGAGGACTCTCAGAGGAGCCTCAGAGGAGCCTCAGAGGAGCCTCAGAGGACTCTCAGAGGAGCCTCAGAGGACTCTCAGAGGAGACTCAGAGGAGCCTCAGAGGAGACTCAGAGGAGCCTCAGAGGAGCTCGCACAGTAACGAAATTTGTAAAACACCTACGTAAGCTGCACTTTAGAGCAGCCAGACATGCAAGTAGTTCCATGAATCTTGCCCAGGATGCAGTACATATGCCTTGAAAATTTGAAGCCGATTGGATAAGGTGTTCTCAAGTAATAAACGAAAATTTGTGAGAAAGCAAATTGTTGTTGAGAATGTTTCCCCAAAAAATGGGAAAAAGCTCTCCTCTTTAAACTTATAAAACTGTATAAAACCGACGAGATTTTAAGGTGCATCAGCCATTTAATACTGAATCCCTTCAAAAGAGGTAAACTCATTATTTAATGTGATTTAACGGAGACAAATATCACACTATTATATACATAAAATGCTCATATGTGCTCCTACACATATGAACTTCACTTTCTGCTATCGTCAAAATTTTAAGCACCTTTTGTTAAACGTTTGAAGTTATGGGAGGCATTGTAGGATGGCAGGGATTGGATTAAAGCGGCCACAGAGAACATGAACGTGTTAATTAGTTAATAGAATTTGGTCCTCGTTACAGTACAGAAGTGTTGAAAATGTGAAGCCAATTGGATTAGGCGTTCTCAAGTTATGAGCCAAATGAAATAAAAATAATGGAGGTAGAAAAAACAAAACCAAGCAACTTCTTAAAAGTGCCCCATCGGGATATTTTTATATGCAGTGAGGTACATACCAAATAATATAAAATAATTTTTTTTTACAATAACGAGAAAGAAAGAACCATGACAACCTAGTTGTCCTACATGTTAAACAATGACAAAAACACATATGGTAGTGAACACAGACAGAAACAATACAGGGAAGGTAATATCTAGCCGGTAACTTTTTTGCGATAACTCTGGATTAAAACTATCAGTAAAGATCCTACAAATAATTGATCCACCAGATATCTTAAATCAGTAAGAGATTCCCATATATCAGACTACGCAGACGCCGAAAACAACTTTGATGAAAGCTAGGCTCAAAATCTTGGAGAAGACATATTAAATATACGAACCATAAAATCATAACTTACATCACCTACGTATGTAAATAGGAATTCACGGAAAAATCAGATACACAGTTTGTGGCACCCACTATCATGTACACTACTATTTAAATCTAACAAGAAACGGAGATGAGTGGAGATAGGGAGCACTGCAGAAGGTCGGAGATGAGTGGAGATAGGGAGCACTGCAGCAGGTCGGAGATGAGTGGAGATAAGGAGCACTGCAGCAGGTCGGAGATGAGTGGAGATAAGGAGCACTGCAGCAGGTCGGAGATGAGTGGAGATAAGGAGCACTGCAGCAGGTCGGAGATGAGTGGAGATAAGGAGCACTGCAGCAGGTCGGTGATGCTTTAGCTTCAAAGAAGAAATTTGGCTAACACCTGAGCGTCACTATAAGTGGCCTCGAATCTTCAAATACATTGCTATATAGCCGCTACATCAATACAAACAGTTCACAAGATATGCTCAGCACCACAACCGAACATAAATTCGGTAATAAAACACTAAACAAACATTGAAATGTACGTTTTACTTCGATATAGGTGAAGGAGAAGAGCCTCCAGCAACTACACACTAACACCCGCCACGCACGCAAATCATATGAAAACAATATGTTATACCTGGTTCAAACAACGAAAAGTTAATATAAAATTAAGAAAATAATATGTACACAACAAAAATTTATGTAAACAGATACAGTAGAATAATTATATACTTGGTAAATAATAAGGTAAATCTGTGGGTTCAGGACTGAAGCATTTAACACCATGTAACCTCAACAAACTTAAAAAGCTTGATCTTCATGCATGACAGTAAATGACGATCAGAATAATACTAGGTGAAGATCGGGATGATACTTGGTGAAGATCAGGATAATACTAAGCTAAGATCAGAGAAATACAAACGGAAGATCAAGAGGATACTAGGCATTACCAGAATAATGTCAGGTAAATATAAGATTTCTTCCCCAAATATGAGCACTCAGTTATCAGTTACCAGCTTCATTTCTAAGAGTTTCGCCACACAACACATTTAACAGTCGTACTGAACACTTCACTAAGGGTGGGACAAAATAAGGGACAGTCACTTGAAGAATTATCCAGAGGTACTTACATTGAGTCCCAGGGCTTTACCGTTGACCATGACGCGTGAGAGAATCAGCCAAATTGCTAAGAGTGAACTGAACTAAGTTAACAGTTAGCGGTACTGATGAGTGTGTGTCTGCCCTGACTTTTGTATCTTAAAAGAGGGCAGTCCTCTTAAGCTTGAGTCATTACACAAGTTAAACAGTTGAGTATCTTTATTTTTGACCGAAACGTTTCGCCTCACGGTAATCTTTTTTCAGTGACATACTGAGTCGAATAACCTGGAGGCTGGGGGAGTAGTGGCGAGGTAAAGATGATGCAGTCAGTCAATCAGCCACGGAGAAATAGTTTCTGTGGTGTTGAGTCCCTCATGCTGGAGAAGAGTTTCTCATCCAGTCTGGAATAATGTGAAGCTGGAGCAGGAGAATGGATTCTTATGTACACCAAAGGAAAGACAATCTGTCTTTGGTCTATTCCTCTCCCTATGGACAATCATTGCTTCCCTTGACTGCTTACGACACTCTGATCGGATCTGATCTCAGAGAGGTGTTCCCCCATGCGGCATGTGCATGTCTGTTGTCCAGCCCTCACAAAAGCATGCATTATGTGTCTCCGTTACCCGGCCCACGCACCCGCATGCTTCATGCGTATCTTACCCGCCCACACGCATTTCCCTGCAGCCTGGTATGTGCCAAGTGTCGTCTAGCTGGACTGACACATATCAAGTATCTTTATGTAATGACTCAGAGGCTTATCTCGAGAAACAGCGACATATAACATTTAAAAATAGGATTAAATCGTATCCCTCATCACGTGAATTCTAGGATTATTCTGGGTGAAAACCGGGATAATACTACGTGAAGGCCTTAAGAATTCGTTGAATTTCTTTTGAGGTCACCTACTTACAAGTTAGGTTAGGTTAGGTTCGTCAGGAAACAGGACAAGTGTTTTCTGACGCGGGTCTTAGTCAGATGATGAAACGCCGTTGGAGCTTTTGGTCATCTGACTGAGACCTTCCGCTGGCTTACCGGTCCACCCCTTTAAATATTATGGTCAGTTATAACCATTTAGTTGTACCTACTTACAGCAGGAGTCATTATGTGCTGTACACTGAAGTAAAATATTTAAACATTATATTGTACTATTACAAACAAGACATTAATTCACCAATTAAAAAAAAAATTCTGTAATATTTGTTTTACTTAGCCGCTTGTAAAACTGGGACATTTTTTTCAGGCATTTCCAGCCCCTTTATTGACACATACTGTAAAAGGACAGCTGGTAAACGATTTCAATGTAATGAAAGCTAAAATAACTTTTGCCACAAAATGACGAGCCAGCAGGAGGTATGTTTGGTAACTATGAGCGATTGAGGCATAGATGAGTGAGCATGTGTGTGTACTCACCTATTTGTGGTTGCAGGGGTCGAGTCATAGCTCCTGTACTTACCTAATTCACTGTCCGCTACTGTGTGTGTGTGTATGTGTATGTGTGTGTGTGTGTGTGTGTGTGTGTGTGTGTGTGTGTGTGTACATACTGTTGAAATAAATAATACTGAAGTGAATTGAATTGAAAGTGAGAATACAAGCTGATGATCAGGATAATAATGTGACCATCAGGATAATGGTAGGCGACCACCCGGATAACACTATTTGACAACCGGGATAATGCTAGATGACGACCAAAATAGTCAGATTTTTTGACCCCTGGAACATAGTCTATTTTCGTAGGAAAGATTCATAATATCAGCGGATTAATTCTCCCATCCTTGTGTGTGCTTCCCCGTGCATTGATTCCCATGTTGTTACGCCAAGACCTGAGCTGCGCCACGAGCATAAGTGTGTCTTATGCAGCTTAAACATCGTAAGGCAAAGCCAAGTAACATTTTAGCCTTGGCTTCTTCAGATTTCTAAGCATTTTCGCATTCCATTATTCTCTGTTATTCCATTTATTAGTGACGATGTTGTTTTCCTTCCACAACATTAGCACCTAAACATTATTTAACATTGAATTTCGTCCACAATACACAAGTAACCCGCATGTACGACAATGGAACTCGTGACTCATTAATGGTTCAGGTCAGGCCGCCTTTTTTTCGTGACATAATTAACTGGGCAAAACTTCCTGAATCTTGGGTGTCGTCATAATTTACTTATTAGTTTGTTTTGTGTAGTCAGCGAAGTTGTGTCTCTCCCTTGTGGTACCCTGAGCTGACCTGCATCTGCCGGATATTTACAATGGAGACCTTACAAAGTAACTACTAGAATTATAATAATGAATTATGTTAATATATGTACTGGGTATATAATATGTTATCCCCAATAAGATTTTCATAATGTGCAGACTGAAAAAATATATATATATATATATATATATATATATATATATATATATATATATATATATATATATATATATATATATATATGTCGTGCCGATTAGGTAAAACTTGCGATTTTGGCTTAAATAGCAACGCTCACCTTGCCATATAAGACAAGTGAAAATTTGTGTATGCAATAATTTCGCCAAAATCATTCTGAAGATAACGAAAAAAATATATTTCATTGTGTTTGTTTATTATTAAATTATTGTTAACGTATATAAAATATATTTAGTTGGGTTAGGCTAAATTAAATTGCGCTTGTTATAGTAAGGTTAGGTAGGTTTTCAAAGTTTCTCTTGGTACAAAATTATAAATTTTTACATTAACATAAATAAAAAAAATATATCTTCAAACGTATAAGGGAAAATTTTAGAAAGGACTTAATTTTAGATGAGTTCTTGCTAATTGACCAGTTTTACCTAATCGGCACGACACACACACACACACACACACATATATATATATATATATATATATATGTATATATATATATATATATATATATATATATATATATATATATATATATATATATATATATATATATATATATATATAAAAGGCTTCAAGGAAGAATATTTAGATGTCTTTCTGAAGCCATTTGAATATTCCACTTCCCTACCACCCCATCTTTTATTAAATATATATAAAATTTATTTCAAGATGCAATACATTGTCAAAATACATTATCAAGGATACAATAGTGAGTAAAACAACATAGATGACAACTCAGAGCTACATATATATATATATATATATATATATATACTATATATATATATATATATATATATATATATATATATATATATATATATATATATATATATATATATAGGATGGGGTCCACCTCTGGTGTCAATTGTGGGACCCATTGCCTCGGAGAAGTGGATAAAAGACTTCAAGGAAGAATATTTAGATTTCTTTCTGAAGCCATTTGAATATTCCACTTCCCTACCACCCCATCTTTTTTACAAACTTTATTTCAAGACAAAATACAATGGGGAGTAAAACAACATAGATAACAACTCAGAGCTACATGTCAAATATTTCGTCCAACTCCCCGGCAGTGGGCCGCGTGCCCAGAATACTGCAGGTATTTCCTCGGGATCGCAACACTGAGTCTCTGAAAGAGGAAGCTGGTCGCCCTGTGGTCCTTGGTTTCTATGATGAGTTTTCCACCCAGCTCCTTGAGAAACTTTAGAGCACACTTGCCCCATGCTCCATGGGTCTCCGACCCTATTGGGATGAAGTTATAGCAAGAGGGAAGGTCTTCATATTTGCGGGTCTTATGGATCTCCCTGTGGCTGGCAGCTCCACCCCCTTCGGCTAAGGAGTGTGGCAGGTAGGTGTCTGCCAATGTGGCAGCACAGGTGTAGTCCCAAGCAATCTGCTTACCATCCTTCCAGGGTAGCATGGTGGCTCCATCAGGACGCTTTTGACTTCCATCAGACCTCTGCACTTGGGGTTCCCGTTGAGCTGGGCAACGGGCTGTGGCGAGGCTTCTCTTTATGATGTCATTGACCTCCTCATGTCTAGCATACTTCCCTTCTGATGTGTGACACACTAGACCATGAAGTCCGAATTGATCAGCCGTCGCCGATTAGGTAAAACTGGTCAATTAGCAAGAACTCATCTAAAATTAAGTCCTTTCTAAAATTTTCTCTTATACCTTTAAAGATATATTTTTTTCATTTACGTTAATGTAAAAAATTTTAATTTTGTACCAAGAGAAACTTTGAAAACCTACCTAACCTTATTACAACAAGCGCAATTTAATTTAGCGTAACCCAACTAAATATATTTTAGATACGTTAACATTAATTTAATAATAAACAAACACAATGAAATATATTTTTTTTCGTTATGTTCAGAATGATTTTGGCGAAATTATTGCATACACAAATTTTCACTTGTCTTATATGGCAAGGTGAGCGTTGCTATTTAAGCAAAAATCGCAAGTTTTACCTAATCGGCACGACATATATATATATATATATATATGTATTTGCGGCAGGGCGACGGCCGATCAATTCGGACTTCATGGTCTAGTGTGTCACACATCAGCAGGGAAGTATGCTAGACATGAGGAGGTCAATGACATCATAAAGAGAAGCCTCGCCACGGCCCGTTGCCCAGCTCAACGGGAACCCCAAGTGCAGAGGTCTGATGGAAGTCAAAAGCGTCCTCATGGAGCCACTATGCTTGGGACTACACCTGTGCTGCCACAATGGCAGACACCTAATTGCAATACTCCGCAGCCGAAGGGGGTGGAGCTGCCAGCCACAGGGAGACCCAGAAGACTCGCAAATATGAAGGCCTTCCCCCTTGCTATAACTTCATCCCAATAGGGTCGAAAACCCATGGAGCATGGGGCAAGTGTGCTCCAAAGTTTCTCAAGGAGCTGGGTGAAAAACTCATCATAGAAACCAAGGACCACAGGGCGACCAGCTTCCTCTTTCAGAGACTCAGTGTTGCGATCCAGAGGGAAAATGCCTGCAGCATTCTGGGCATGCGGCCCACTGCCGGGGAGCTGGACGAAGTATTTGACATGTAGCTCTGAGTTGTTATCTATGTTGTTTTACTCCCTATTGTATTCTTGTCATTTCTCTTGAAATAAATTTTATACATATTCAAAAGATGGGGTGGTAGGGAAAGTGGAATATTCAAATGGCTTCAGAAAGAAATCTAAATATTCTTCCTTGAAGCTTTTTTATCCACTTCTCCGAGGCTATGGGACCCACAATTTACACCAGAGGTGGACCCCTATATTAACGTAATATATATATATATATATATATATATATATATATATATATATATATATATATATATATATATATATATGGTACTCTGATTGCTTGTTACAGAAGCCATCAGAGTGCTACAGGAACCACGTGAAGAGTTTATTTGAGCTGAGATATCCCTGAACATCCCAGTGTGAATCCAATGGTTCTGTAATTCTAACCTTATGTACGTGGTTATAGCAAAGTGCTTCATGCGTGATCCCAGAATCCTACAGACAATTGGAATCCCGCAAATACTGTTTGAGAACGTAGATGCACAAATAACCACAGATTACAGTGTACAAACTATTGCAATATTAGTAAGAGCACCGCTGTCTCTAGACAGCTGAACAATAATTGCATCTGCACAACCTGAGCTTGGATAGGGGTTACAAAGGAATCTCTATCGCATCCAAGAGCTGCAAATATAATAGTGTCTCGTAGCTCTGTGATAGTGTCAGACTCACGACCAAAAGGACCCAAGATCGATTTCCGGTCGGGATGAATTATACGGGTTAGTTTCCTGTCCTTCTGTGCCAGTGAAGGATAGACAATAAATAAACACGTAATAAATCAAAGACAAGTGAGCAGAACAAGTCTTTATAAACGTTTGGTTTATATACGTGGCTGTGATTTATGGCCTCCTGTAGCTGTTCGCCTAGAGTAAGTAGGTACCTGCCTAGGTGCTAGTCGACTGAAATAAATTACCCCTTTTTTTTAGATGTCTTAAGATTCAGTGGAACACTAAATCATTGGGTTTAGTAAGTTCTTGCAAGTCATTTACCAAATATTGGTTGCTAGACTCGGTGCGAGAGGTCGTATATTACACACACAAACCATACCACGGGTGGGGTTCGAACCCTCGGTCAGAGAGTCTCAAAACTCCAGACACGTTTTTACAAACGAATTTCCCGCTAGCATGGCAATGACGAACTCTAGCTCAAGTCCCCCTCAAAGCCGTCAACATGACATGCATTTTGTGAACACAGTGGTGCCTATGCTAACCTTCCTATGGTGTAGAAATATACCTAGTTGGATGAATCTTATTGGAGCTAGCTGGCCCAGTGGCTTACGCGACAGTCTGGAGTTTTGAGACTCTCTGACCGCGGGTTTGAACCCCACCCGTGGTATGGTTTGTTTCCAATCGTGTCATTACGATTTCGTGAGTTACACGCACGCACACACCATATATATATATATATATATATATATATATATATATATATATATATATATATATATATATATATATAGGATGGGGTCCACCTCTGGTGTCAATTGTGGGACCCATTGCCTCGGAGAAGTGGATAAAAAGACTTCAAGGAAGAATATTTAGATTTCTTTCTGAAGCCATTTGAATATTCCACTTCCCTACTACCCCATCTTTTTTTATACAAACTTTATTTCAAGACAAAATACAAAATACAATGGGGAGTAAAACAACATAGATAACAACTCAGAGCTACATGTCAAATACTTCGTCCAACTCCCCGGCAATGGGCCGCGTGCCCAGAATACTGCAGGCATTTCCCCTCTGGATCGCAACACTGAGTCTCTGAAACAGGAAGCTGGTCGCCCTGTGGTCCTTGGTTTCTATGATGAGTTTTCCACCCAGCTCCTTGAGAAACTTTAGAGCACATTTGCCCCATGCTCCATGGGTCTCCGACCCTATTGGGATGAAGTTATAGCAAGAGGAAGGTCTTCATATTTGCGGGTCTTCTGGGTCTCCCTGTGGCTGGCAGCTCCACCCCTTCGGTATATATATATATATATATATATATATATATATATATATATATATATATATATATATATATATATATATATATATATATATATATATATATATATATGTATGTCGTGCCGATTAGGTAAAACTGGTCAATTAGCAAGAACTCATCTAAAATTAAGTCCTTTATAAAATTTTCTCTTATACGTTTAAAGATATATTTTTTTCATTTATGTTAATGTAAGAATTTATAATTTTGTACCAAGAGAAACTTTGAAAACCTACCTAACCTTATTACAACAAGCGCAATTTAATCTAGCCTAACCCAACTAAATATATTTTAGATACGTTAACATTAATTTAATAATAAACAAACACAATGAAATATATTTTTTTCGTTATGTTCAGAATGATTTTGACGAAATTATTGCATACACAAATTTTTACTTGTCTTATATGGCAAGGTGAGCGTTGCTATTTAAGCCAAAATCGCAAGTTTTACATAATCGGCACGACATATATATATATATATATATATATATATATATATATATATATATATATATATATATATATATATATATATATATATATATATATATATATATATATATAGT
Organism: Cherax destructor; assembly: GCA_009830355.1. Taxonomy (NCBI): domain Eukaryota; kingdom Metazoa; phylum Arthropoda; class Malacostraca; order Decapoda; family Parastacidae; genus Cherax; species Cherax destructor. Next base: position 42,209 of record WNWK01011056.1, on the reverse strand, counting down.
CGTGTTGATTAGGTAAAACTGGTCAATTAGCAAGAACTCATCTAAAATTAAGTCCTTTCTAAAATTTTCTCTTATACGTTTAAAGATATATTTTTTTCATTTATGTTAATGTAAGAATTTATAATTTTGTACCAAGAGAAACTTTGAAAACCTACCTAACCTTATTACAACAAGCGCAATTTAATTTAGCCTAACCCAACTAAATATATTTTAGATACGTTAACATTAATTTAATAATAAACAAACACAATGAAATATATTTTTTTCGTTATGTTCAGAATGATTTTGGCGAAATTATTGCATACACAAATTTTCACTTGTCTTATATGGCAAGGTGAGCGTTGCTATTTAAGCCAAAATCGCAAGTTTTACCTAATCGGCACGACATATATATATATATATATATATATATATATATATATATATATATATATATATATATATATATATATATATATATATATATAATACGTATTATATATATTCACTGTTATCTTACTGTTATTTGTAGCGAGCTAGCACTGGAACAAAGACATACTATTCTTGGACATGACTGGGCAGATGAATGGTGTCACAGGACACTCGTGTTGATGCACAACTAAGTGAACCTCAGTCAGAATGCTTTACCTCAAAAGCTTCATTACTCAGCCTGGAACACCCTGTATGTATTTCCTGCCTCCCTCCGCCAATGTTATTTCCATTCCTTTGTTCCTGTTTAATTGTTCTTGCCTCCACTACTCTATTATTGTCCTTTCTCCGCATTTATTTAATACATTACTGCCTATGTAAAGGAATAATACACTCCCGCCACACTCTAAGTACTTTTTTTCCGCCTGTGTCTCTGATGTTAAAATGCTATTTCTCTGCCTCCTTCAGAATACATATACAGTATATTTTACCGTCCTGTTTTCTTCCAGTTTCCACCACTTTGTACGCACCAGTGAACCTTTCCCGTGCCTGTGCTCGCTCTCTCTCTCTCTCTTCTCTCTCTCTCTCTCTCTCTCTCTCTCTCTCTCTCTCTCTCTCTCACTGGCTCACCAACATGAAACAGACATTGGTGTGATCGGAGAGGTGTCCCGAGTGACTACACATATAGAGGGAAGAGCCCCAGTGATGGGCTCTTTCAAATCCTCCTCACAATGCACATAAATGGTTTTCGAAGTAGGGCCAACATCAATGATGCAAAAAATGCCGCATCAAAAGAAGATGGTTTAAATGTTCACAATAATCTGGTCAGGCTGGCACTGTGCTGGGAGGCGATCAGAAGATCAGTGCCAACGTGGGCTACTTGCCCACGTTGGCACTTATATAACAATTACAATAATTAGAAAATATATGAACTGAAACAAAAGTGTCAGACAATGCCTATGAGCATGCAGCAGAGTTAGCATGATGCTATGGGCGAGCAGCAGAGCTAGCATGATGATATGGGCGAGCAGCAGAGTTAGCATGATGCTATGGGCGAGCAGCAGAGCTAGCATGATGATATGGGCGAGCAGCAGAGCTAGCACGATGCTATGGGCGAGCAGCAGTGCTAGCATGATGCTATGGGCGAGCAGCAGAGCTAGCATGATGATATGGGCGAGCAGCAGAGTTAGCATGATGCTATGGGCGAGCAGCAGAGCTAGCATGATGATATGGGCGAGCAGCAGAGTTAGCATGATGCTATGGGCGAGCAGCAGAGTTAGCATGATGATATGGGCGAGCAGCAGAGCTAGCATGATGATATGGGCGAGCAGCAGAGCTAGCATGATGCTATGAGCGAGCAGCAGAGCTAGCACGATGCTATGGGCGAGCAGCAGAGCTAGCATGATGATATGGGCGAGCAGCAGAGCTAGCATGATGATATGGGCGAGCAGCAGAGCTAGCATGATGATATGGGCGAGCAGCAGAGCTAGCATGATGCTATGAGCGAGCAGCAGAGCTAGCACGATGCTATGGGCGAGCAGCAGAGCTAGCATGATGCTATGGGCGAGCAGCAGAGCTAGCATGATGATATGGGCGAGCAGCAGAGCTAGCATGATGCTATGGGCGAGCAGCAGAGCTAGCATGATGATATGGGCGAGCAGCAGAGCTAGCATGATGCTATGAGCGAGCAGCAGAGCTAGCACGATGCTATGGGCGAGCAGCAGAGCTAGCATGATGCTATGGGCGAGCATCAGAGCTAGCATGATGATATGGGCGAGCAGCAGAGCTAGCATGATGCTAT
>WNWK01011056.1:0-37500 GCA_009830355.1 Cherax destructor | reverse complement strand
ACCAGCAACCCTCAGTGCTGCATGAGTTACTCTCTCAGTGGTAGCACTACACTAATAGCTCTCCCACTACCAGCAACCCTCAGTGCTGCATGAGTTACTCTCTCAGTGGTAGCACTACACTAATAGCTCTCCCACTACCAGCAACCCTCAGTGCTGCATGAGTTACTCTCTCAGTGGTAGCACTAGCACTGCACTAATAGCTCTCCCACTACCAGCAACCCTCAATCCTCCCGTATCTTGTTTCTGAATGCTCACCACCACACACGAACACTACCTCTTGCATGACCATTGCATCTCATTCTCTCCCTCTCTCTCTCTCTCATCACACACATATACACACACCTGCATTTCACACAGAAGAAAAACTGACTAGAAATTGCTGCTATTACTGCTACTACTAGTATTAGTACTTCTGTTACTACATACAACTACACACACACACGACCAGACAAGAGGCGGGACCAGGAACTACGAATTGACCCCTGCAACCAAGAAAAGGTGAGTACAAATAGGTGAGTACACATACACCTCGACTACGATGGAACACGAAAAGAACGGGAGAAACAGAGAGAGGTTACAAAGACGCAAGTAGTGTAGGAAGGAGAGACAGGGCAGGCATAAACTGGCAGGGAAACCCAGACTCGGGAGGACCAAACACAAACACAACCATCCTCAAAACCACTCACATAACCCTTCTCAACCCCTACCACCCCACCTCAACCAAACACAATAACCCAAAGCAAACCATACTCCTCACCCACACCCCTCACCCCAAGCACAAACTGCAACTTCACAGCAGGCGTTCAAAGTATCACGCCTTGCCTCTCTTACAGTCCGCACCAACCCTCCTTCCCCTCTACCCCTAAATTACAGTTTTGGAAAAGAAGCTGAAGGTATGGTACACCAACACAGACGGAATAACAAATAAAAGTGGGGAGTGACATGAACGAATCATAGAGACATCCCCGGACTTTGTAGCACTCACGGAAACAGAGCTCATGGGATGATAATAGACAAATTTCCTGAATGGCTATCAGATCCTCAGGAAAGATAGAGGAAACAGAGAGGAAGGACTAGTTGCACTGCTCATCTAAAACCAGTGGAGTTTTAAGGAGTTGGGAGAAATGTACATAGGGGAAGCAGGTGGCTAAAAATTAGGAACACTTCAGACCGGGGATCGCAGGGTGATGGCAGTGATGTACAACTCACCACTGAATAGCAAGAGATGCAGTCAAAAGTATGATGAGAGCAACAGAGCAACGGTGGGCACATTAGGTGAGATGGCCAGAAGAGCCCAAATGGTCAGGACAAAGTTACTCGTTATGAGTGATTCCAACCACAAGGAGACGTGGAAGGCTAAGATGCTGAAGGCAGTACTGGAAAATTTAATGAACCAACATGTTAGGGACATAAGTAGAGAGAGAGAGAGAGAGAGAGAGAGAGAGAGAGAGAGAGAGAGAGAGAGAGAGAGAGAGAGAGAGAGAGAGAGAGAGGAGAGGATGAACCAGCAAGGATGAACCTCGTATTCACCTTAAACAGTTCTGACACTGGCGATATTGCATTTGAAATGTCCCTCTGCGCTAGTGATCAAGTGGTCCTGAGATTCGAATACATTGTAGAGTTAACAGTGGAAAGAGAAGCAGCACAAGAAGGAGGGGAGAAGCCAAACTTCCATAGAAGTGACCTGGAGTCTTCCTGGATGGTATTCCGGGGATCAACACCTCCGCGACCCGGTCTATGACCAGGCCTCCCGGTGGATCAGGGCCTGATCAATGATACTGTTACTGCTGGCCGCATGTAGTCCAATGCACGAACCACAACCCGGCTGATCCGGTACTAACTTTAGCTATCTGTCCAGCTCCCTCTTGAAGACAACCAGTGGTCTATTGGTAATTCCCCTTATGGTTGGTGGGAGGCTGTTGAACAGTCTTGGGCCCCAGACACTTACTGTATTTTCTCTTAGTGTACTAATGGCGCCCCTACTTTTCATTGGGGGTATGTTGCATCGTAGGGAGTGATTTCTGTGTGCATATTAGGGACCAGTCCCTCTAGGATCTTCCAGATGTAGATTATGTTTCTCTCTATAGAAATAGGACAAGTACCTGAAGGGAGCAGGTTGGTATAGCAGGAAAAGCACTACAGTATATCAAGGAATACCTGACTGGAAGGAAACAACGAATGATTGTACATGACGGTGTGTCAGGGTGGGCGCATGTGTCAGGCTGGATTTCACAAGGGTGTTGTAGGGCCGGTGCTGTTTCTGGTATATGTGAATGACATGACGGAAATGATAGACTCAGAGGTGTTCCTGTTCGCAGACGATGTGAAACTAATACAGAGAATTCAAGTGGACGAGGATAACGTAAGACTACAAAGGGATCTGGACAGGTTGCAAACCTGGTCCGACAAATGGTTCTTGGGGAAGGACAAAGAATTCCACATATGGAGTGCATGACTCAAGGAAAAGGATCTTGGGGTGAGCATCATACCGAGCACATCTCATGAGGAGCACATCAACCAAGTAACTACTGCAGCATATGGGGGGCCTAGCAAACATAAGAAAAACATTTCGACATCTAAGTAACGAGTCGTTCAAGACACTACACTGTGTACGTCAGACCCAAATTGGAGTATGCAGCACCAATATGGAAGCAACATCTGGTCAAGCACGTCAATAATTAGAGAAAGTGCAAAGGCTTGCAACAAGACTAGTTCCACAGCTATGTCTATGTCCTATGAAGAGAGGTTAAGGGAAATCAACCTGACGATACAGGACGAAATATAGGATAGGGGGGACATGATAACGACATATCAAATATTGAGACAAATTGACAAGGTGGACAGGGACTGAATTATTCATAGATGGGACACAGAAACAATGGGTCACACCTGGAAGTTGAAAACTCAGATGAGTCACAGCGATGTTAGGAAATATTTACTCAGCCTTAGAGTTCTCAGGAAGTGGAGCAATCTGGTGTGAAATGGTAGAGGCAGGATCTGTACATAGCTTTAAGAAGAGGTATGATAAAGCTCTTGGAGAAGGGAGAGAATGGACCTTGTAACGACTAGTGAAGAGGTAGGGCCAAGAACTGTGACTCGACCCCTGCAACCACAAAAAAGGTAATTATGCACACACACACACACACACACACACATACACGCCCCGATGGCATGGTGGCTAGCGCTCTTGCTTCACGCACGGAGGGCCCGGGTTCAATTCCCGGCGGGGCCGAAACATTTCGAAGTGTTTCGTTACACACACACACATACATACAACAGGCCTAGTGTCTAATCGACATGTGCCTAGGACAAAATGGTAAATAACTAACTAACACACAAGGTGCCAGCAGTAAGACAGAGAGAGGGGTGGATAGATTGCGTTTTCTTGGACTGTAAAAAGGCTTTGACAGTTTCAGACAAGAGATTAGTGCAAAGGTTGGAGGACCAGGCAGGAATAACATGGAAGGCACTACAATGGATCAGAGAATACCTGACGGGCAGGCAACAGCGAGTCATGGTACTTGACGAGGTGTCAGAGTGGTCGCCTGTGACGACCGGAGTTCCACTGGGGTCGGTCATAGGACCGGTGCTGTTTCTGGTATATGTTAATGACATGACGGAAGGAATAGACTCAGAAATTTTTCTGTTTACAGACGCTGTGAAACTAATGAGAATTCAATCGAAGGGGGATCAGGCAGGACTTCAAACGGATCTGGACAGGCTGCAGGCCTGGTCCAACATCTGGCCCCTAGAGTTCAATCCCACAAAGTGCAAGGTCATGAAGATCGGGGAAGGGAAAAGAAGACCACACACAGAGTACGGTCTAGGGGACAAAATACTACAAACCTCACTCAAGGGAAATGATCTTGGGGTGTGTATAACACCGAGCACATTTCTTGAGGCGCACATCAACCAAATAACTGCTGCAGCATATGGGCGACTAGCAAACCTAAAAAATCCGACATCCAAGTAAAGAATCGTTCATGACTCTGTACACCGTGTGCGTCAGACCCATATTGGAGTATGCAGCACCAGTTTGAAACCCACACCTGGCCAAGCACGTCAGGAAATTAGAGAAAATCAAAGGTTTGCAAGGAGACTAGTCCCAGAGCTAATGGGCATGTCGTATGAGGAGAGATTAATGAAAATCGACCTGACGACACTGGAGGACAGGAGGGATAGGGAGCACATGATAATGACACAAAATACTGAGAGGAATCGACAAGGTGGATAGATTAACTGGAATAATGAGTTGACATAATGAATAACTGAGGTAACCCCAGACATCACAGCTATCACAAAGACAAAGTTAAGTGAAATGATAGATGATGCCACAATACCAGCAAATATAAATTGATGAGGAAAGACGATAGAAAATAGTATGGGATGAGGAGCAGAGTGACATTGCTAATGAAAAATCAACGGAGTTTTGATGAGACAGCTGGGAAAAACACACACGATTCCATTGGCTATACAGTGGCACAGCTATACTTAAAGAACCCAGTGTAGTATTGGCAGTGATATACAACCCGCCACCTAAGAGTAAAAGAGAGAGACACGAATAAGAAGAAAATATCAAACCACTGGTTTACACCACAACAGAAGTAAGAAGGAGAGCCCATCAGTCTAAAACAAAGCTATGTATTTAAACCACAAAGAAATAGATTGGGAGACCTGGAATGCACATGGGATACCAGAAATATGCAGATAACTTGATGGGGGATGTTAGGGAATACTTTGTGTTAAAATGTTAACGATAGAACACAAGAGAGAGAGAGAGAGAGAGAGAGAGAAGAGAGAGAGAGAGAGAGAGAGAGAGAGAGAGAGAGAGAGAATGTAAGAGAAGAGCCAGTCTTGCGGGCTCACCCCTTTTTACCTATGTAATTTACCATAATTTACTACTGTAATTTACTGTGGGCTCTAGCGACAACACAATACTGAACTTTCAATACCTAGTGGCACTATACATAGAGAGAAGAATGGCAGGTGGAGGACACGAGGAACAAGACCATAATAGAGTAAACGTCAAATGGATTAGAAAATTCCTGAATACAGTACAGTGGAAGAGGAAACTGGAGAGAGAATCGGCATATTAAATGATAGAGAACCTTAGCTGAAAAGAGCCAGGAGGTAGAGAAAAATTTCTTACCAGGAAGAAGGAGAGGAAATAACAAAGATAAACACAGCTTCTGGTTCAGCCAATGTTACCCAGTAGCAAAAAAAAAAAACGAGAATTAGAGAGTGGAAAGATCAGGAAAATGAAAGACAAATAAGAACAGAGAAGTGGGCAAAAAAGACACGAACGAATATGGAAGGGAGAAAGAGAGGCCGAGACTGAAGCAATACTGCTTCACAGCCACATCAGAAGAAAGACGAGAGTTAAACACCAGGCAACTGTACTGAAGGAGGGAAGAAGAGCTCAGGGGAAACGACATGAAGTCTGTGATGCACTGAACTACATTAAAGAGCTCTTGTCAGAAGCAACAAGGAAAATGCCAGCAAGCCTAAATAAAAGGACACACCAACAAGTAATAGATGGAGCAGGAAGCATCAAAGACAAACATACCTGATAATGTGTCACTATGGATTCTGCCAAAGGGAGTAGAGGCACTGTATAAACCATTAGATAGGACCTACAACAGATTAGAGGACATGGGATAAAACACACACAACCCGCACATATATATAAAAAAAGGGATGGTTGTCAGAGATCTGGATTCCAGAGAATGTAGCATCTATAAGAAAAATAGACAGCAATGAAATAGACTTGTATCACTGACATGCATATCACTATAATCCAAAATTACTATAGGTGTTTTGGGAGGGAAGTATAGAGTATTCGTCCACAGCTGGGGTTAAAGATGTGATGAAGGGAAAGCTTACATCAACTAGGAGCTTCTTTCGTAAGATTAATGAGATGCTATCGAAGTGGAATGTGCCCTTGAGGCCTGGGTAAAGATGCTGGAGGAGGCAGAGAGAAGGATAAGTTGAGGAACAAGAGAGAAAGATTGATGAAAAGGTCAGTAAGATCGAGGAAGAAGCACAGAAATCAGAGAAAGATCTGTTTGAGAATCTTCAAGCAAACTAGAAGGATGCAGCGAGAAGGGAAAAAGGAAGGCTAACACATGTATTATATAGAGGTAATTTCGAAGTAGGAAAAGCCATGAAAGACAAAATCACAGGAAATAACTAGTGGACATAAGTTCAGAAGGTGAGAAGGAAGTAGCAGTAGTGAATAACCACGAAGAACCTCGGGTAGATACAGCCTTCAAGAAGCACTAGAGGGAGCTCTTAGTGTTTGCACTAAATGAAGATTATTATTATTTTAATCAAGGGCGAGCGCTAAACCCGTAGGATTATGCAGTGCCTGTGGGGGGGATGTGGAAGGTATTCAGGCTTAATTCAGGGAACTGGAGCACAGATCCAATTCCCTAGATCAAGAGCCCCTCACCAGCGTCAAGGAACCTCCCTTGAGGGGACTAAATGAAGAAATAAAACCTGATGGGGGTTTATTTCTAGGGAGTCTCCCTAGGAGTTTAGCACTCCACATGATTGAATAATAATAATAATAATAATAATAATAATAATAATAATAATAATAATAATAATAATTTCATAAACATCTGTATAGTTATGATTAAGGTGTACCATAATTCCTGTCCAGGGTTGTGCAATACTTATGCATAAGTATAACGATATATTATTTTGAGTTTTGGAGGCGTGGGAATGCAATGATAAGGCTTCGGAGGCTTCTTACTTTATTTGTAATAAAGGGTGCGGGTAACAGGCTGCGTGTCTGTGGCCATGGCCAAGGGCCATGCCTTGCGAGAGGGAGAGGAGTAGGCCTGTTCTCTGAGTGTTGTCTGGGCGCCAAGTGAGGGAGAGGCAGGGGTGAGGTAGACTCACATGGGTATGCCTACAGGCTTGCCCTCTGGCGGAAACTATGGAAACTAGCATGGCACGAAATATGAACTCAGCTGGCAGACAGCATGGCTGTCTATGCAGACAGTCAGGCTGTCTACATCGCTCGGTCACGCACCCATGGTCGTCCCGACCATGAATGGCAGTAAAAAAAAACTCGGGTCTCTCTCTCTCAAGAACAGGTCACAGAACACGTAAGAAAAATACATATATACATAAACATATGGACATGGAAAAAAAAACTTCCTCCAGAGAGGGAAGAAAAAAACGGTGTGCTTCGTGGTCTAAGGCAGTGAGCGTCGATGCAGCACTGCACGCCTTCCTGCGTCTGGATACATACTGCAACACGGGAGACAGCTGTGGCTGAGCTGCGACGTAACAGGTTACGGTCTCCTCTGGGATGTGAAGCAGACATCGTAGTAGTCGCTGCAGGGGTCACTCAACCTGGGGCACAACTGCTGGTGCCCTCGAGTGAGGCGTCGTCAGTAGTCGCAACAGGACAGGACTGGCAAGCGACTCAGGAGGACATTCCTCGACTGGCACTGTCGCTGGAGGTGTCGCTGCTGGCGAGTGTGGAGTGAGTCGTGACAGGGACGACTCGGCGAAACATCTGGAGGTCGTAACAACATACACCTTACTGCAGTGAGTGGGCTAGCAGTCAAAGTGACATCATCTTTGTGCAGGCTGCTCACTGAAGCTGTGACACGAGGCTGACAGTCGCCTGCCAACAAGCTTAACTGCGGCTTGGCGAGTGACATCTCTCGACAGTAGAAGTTACAGCAGAGGGCAGTGTAAGCGTCCCCAGACTGGTCATCTGCAATAACTGGACTGACGGTCTTGGAGGTGAAGTTGAACGGTCTCGATGGGAGAATCGTCGCGGGTACGATTCAGCAAAGGCATCTACGAGCGGCGAACAATAAGAGCTTTCTGTACAAGGCGCTCGAACGCTCGTAACTGACGCCTGGACTGACAAATGTCAGCTGCCAAGCGCGCGGGGCGCGGGTCACACCGGGTGACAAAGTAACACACAGGTGCTACATAGGACACACGAGAAACTGCACACATACTGCACATGTGGTACAACATAGCTTACTAGCAAATGACGCTTTTCTGTATAAAAATCGTCACTAAGCAATACTCGAACATGTGAGAACACTGACTGAGAGGAATAATGAACACTCGACTTATATCTTCTCTCAAACTTCTCGACAAATAATGAAAATAAAATGCACACGGTGAAACTACAGCACTCGGGACATCATATGGGTGATATCAGGCGTGACATCGCGAGTGACGTCAGCAGACGTCGCGAGGAACGTCAGGCAACATCGTGGGTGACGTCGCGAGGTGACGTTCTGGTGTGACATGATGATGGATGTCATGGGGTGACATCGCGAAGTGACATCAGTGGAGTGACGTCGTGGAGTCGGCAGCATCGAGACGTCAGCAGCATGGTGGTGACGTCATGGGTTGATGTGGGCGCAGACCAGTGTGGCTTGCTGATGTGGTTTACCCACATGGCGTGCTGATCACGTGGCTTGGTCACACGTGGCTTCGAGTGGCCTCAGACACTCGGATACACAGTTCTGGCAAGAATTCACAAGGAAATTCACAGAAAACAGCATAGAGGGAGTGGGCAGTGAGTGGTGTATGGTGTGTGGCGGCGTACACTAGGGCGGGTGTGTATGGTGAGAGACCGGGCCGCGCGCCTACCTCCCTCACCCACAACACACGAGGAGACACGCTCACACTGGGAAATCACCACAAACTCAGCTCTGAAGTGCTGAAATAGTTGTGCTGAGCTGAACAACAACAGCAGAACATGCTGGCAAGACTGAACACGTGACTGAGAAACAGCGTGGGACGCTGTGACGTGAAGTCAGTGACGCCATTTCTCGGAGAATTAGACAAATTTCGGCCTGAATCCTGCTTGTACCTGTGTCTGGATGCTGAGATTTGCAGACACGACATCAGGATAACTCGTTGAGAGACGGATGCTTCTTGTGTAGAGTGATGGAGTGAAAGACAAACTTCAGTCCTCTTCCTCCCCTCAACACATCAGCTGCGAGGCACCGCTGGCACCATTTATAACGATATGTTATTTGGGCGTTTTGGAGGCGTGGTTGAAATGATAAGGCTTCGGAGGCTTCTTACTTTATTTGTAATAAAGGGTGCGGGTAACAGGCTGCGTGTCTGTGGCCATGGCCAAGGGCCATGCCTTGCGAGAGGGAGAGGAGTAGGCCTGTTCTCTGAGTGTTGTCTGGGCGCCAAGTGAGGGAGAGGCAGGGGTGAGGTAGACTCACATGGGTATGCCTACAGGCTTGCCCTCTGGCGGAAACTATGGAAACTAGCATGGCACGAAATATGAACTCAGCTGGCAGACAGCATGGCTGTCTATGCAGACAGTCAGGCTGTCTACATAAGTGCTCGTGGTAGTAAGCCAGGTTGGTTGCTCTAGCCAGGTTGGTTGCTCTAGCCAGGTTGGTTGCTCTAGCCAGGTTGGTTGCTCTAGCCAGGTTGGTTGCTCTAGCTAGGTTGGTTGTTCTAGCCAGGTTGGTTGCTCTAGCCAGGGTGGTTGCTCTAGCCAGGTTGGTTGCTCTAGCCAGGTTGGTTGCTCTAGCTAGGTTGGTTGCTCTAGCTAGGTTGGTTGTTCTAGCCAGGTTGGTTGCTCTAGCCAGGTTGGTTGCTCTAGCCAGGTTGGTAGTTCTAGCCTCATTGCTGGACTCTCATAGTCTTTTGGGAACGAAGCGATCATTTCCCTTCTCGTTTTACAATTTTAGGTTATTCTAAAATGTCAGTTTGGTGATTGGCTTTTTTGTTTTCATATACTTGCATTGCACACTCGTGTATTCATCTGTGTGACAGGTGTTGAGGTTTCTTCAACACCTGTCACGCAAGTGTTGAGGTTACCTCCCTTTCATATATATCTTCCTTGAGTCCAGACTGTGCCTGTGAGACTCCCGCTAATTCAGTAACCTTAGGATGATTTTCTGTACTGATTAGTTGAGCCCTAGGACGATTTTGTGTTCTGGTTTGTTGACAAATTGACCTTTGAATCACTTACGATCATGTTAGAGGTCTGCTTTAGGGTATTTACTAGAACTTCTGAACTCGTGATCAAATTCTAATGGGTTGTGAACTAACAACTGAAAGGAGCTATATTATGAGGTGGTTGTGGCTTCTGCGTAGTTTAACCCAAGCCTGACAGTGTTATGAAGTGGTTGTGGCCTCTGCGTAGTTTAACCCAGGCCTGGCAGTGTTATGAAGTGGTTGTGGCCTCTGCGTAGTTTAACCCAGGCCTGGCAGTGTTATGAGGTGGTTGTGGCTTCTGCGTAGTTTAACCCAGACCTGGCAGTGTTATGAAGTGGTTGTGGCCTCTGCTTAGTTTAACCCAGGCCTGGCAGTGTTATGAAGTGGTTGTGGCCTCTGCGTAGTTTAACCCAGGCCTGGCAGTGTTATGAGTGGTTGTGGCTCTGCGTAGTTTAACCCAGGCCTGGCAGTGTTATGAGGTGGTTGTGGCTTCTGCGTAGTTTAACCCAGACCTGGCAGTGTTATGAAGTGGGTGTTTCCTCTGCGTAGTTTAACCCAGGCCTGGCAGTGTTATGAAGTGGTTGTGGCCTCTGCGTAGTTTAACCCAGACCTGGCAGTGTTATGGAGTGGTTGTGGCCTCTGCGTAGTTTAACCCAGGCCTGGCAGTGTTATGAGGTGGTTGTGGCCTCAGCGTAGTTTAACCCAGGCATGGCAGTGTTATGAAGTGGTTGTGGCCTCTGCGTAGTTTAACCCAGGCCTGGCAGTGTTATGAAGTGGTTGTGGCCTCTGCGTAGTTTAACCCAGGCCTGGCTGTGTTATGAAGTGGTTGTGGCCTCTGCGTAGTTTAACCCAGGCCTGGCAGTGTTATGAAGTGGTTGTGGCCTCTGCGTAGTTTAACCCAGACCTGGCAGTGTTATGAAGTGGTTGTGGCTTCTGCGTAGTTTAACCCAGACCTGGCAGTGTTATGAAGTGTTTGTGGCCTCTGCGTAGTTTAACCCAGACCTGGCAGTGTTATGAAGTGGGTGTGGCCTCTGCGTAGTTTAACCCAGGCATGGCAGTGTTATGAAGTGGTTGTGGCCTCTGCGTAGTTTAACCCAGACCTGGCAGTGTTATGAAGTGGTTGTGGCCTCTGCGTAGTTTAACCCAGGCCTTGCAGTGTTATGAGGTGGTTGTGGCCTCAGCGTAGTTTAACCCAGGCATGGCAGTGTTATGAAGTGGTTGTGGCCTCTGCGTAGTTTAACCCAGGCCTGGCAGTGTTATGAAGTGGTTGTGGCCTCTGCGTAGTTTAACCCAGGCCTGGCAGTGTTATGAAGTGGTTGTGGCCTCAGCGTAGTTTAACCCAGGCCTGGCAGTGTTATGAAGTGGTTGTGGCCTCTGCGTAGTTTAACCCAGGCCTGGCCTCTGCGTAGTTTAACCCAGGCCTGGTCTCTGCGTAGTTTAACCCAGGCCTGGTCTCTGCGTAGTTTAACCCAGGCCTGGTCTCTGCGTAGTTTAACCCAGGCCTGGCCTTTGCGTAGTTTAATCCAGGCCTGGCAGTGTTATTATTGTTAAAGTTACGAGTCAGGTGCTGACAGTCATGTACAGGCTAACATCTGAGATCAATTACGTATACTCTAGGAGAACAGTGTACACTTAATTTCACCAGACCTATCACAAAATAGGGGTTGAGTAGGTCGAAGAAGTGTATCTTCCTACCCTCTGTGTTCATAACTTCACCGGGCCTATTTATCTTGACCGGTTTTCCAACCTGTTTTCTTTGACACCTTGATTGTTGTCTCTTGTTTATGTTGCGCTTATTATGTTGATTTATTTTTGGATTAATATTCTTATTGCATCTCCTCCCTTTTGTTTATGATATTTAGCACAGTCTGGCGTTTCTTGTGACGCGATTTTCCCTCACATTACGTAAGTGTTTATGGAACTAGATATAAAACACTTCATTATGAAACACTTCATTATGAAATTACTAGACACTTAAATAAGTTGCGAATCACTAACCATATAATCGCTACACTGTAAATTAAATGTAAATATTTTTCTTTGCGATTTAATTCTCCCCGTATTTATTTATTTTTGTGGGAACGGGATATATGGCTTGAAAATCCCAACAGCACTTTAAAATCCATATGTGATTCTCGCAGGTTATTACAACTGTGGAATTAATAAGGAAATAAAAACTGATTTTTTGAACGCTGGTGCTTAATTTGAATACCTATGATTGCAGTAGTACTGAATACTTATTATTGCAGGAGTACTGAATACTTATTATTGCAGTAGTACTGAATACTTATTATTGCAGGAGTACTGAATACTTATTATTGCAGTAGTACTGAATACTTATTATTGCAGTAGTACTGAATACTTATTATTGCAGGAGTACTGAATACTTATTATTGCAGTAGTACTGAATACTTATTATTGCAGGAGTACTGAATACTTATTATTGCAGTAGTACTGAATACTTATTATAACAGGAGTACTGAATATTTATGATTGCAGGAGTACTGAATACTTATTATTCCAGGAGTATTATTGAATACATACTTATGGTTGTGGGAGTATTATTGAATACTTATGAGTGCAGGAGTACTGAATAATTATGATTGCAGGAGTACTGAATACTTATGATTGCAGGAGTACTGAATATTTATGATTGCAGGAGTACTGAATACTTATGATTGCAGGAGTACTGAATATTTATGATTGCAGGAGTAATGAATACTTATGACCGCAGAAGTACTGAATATTTATGATTGCAGGAGTACTGAATACTTATGATTGCAGGAGTACTGAATACTTATGATTGCAGGAGTACTGAATATTTATGACCGCAGGAGTACTGAATACTTATGACCGCAGAAGTACTGAATACTTATGACCGCAGGAGTACTGAATACTTATAACCGCAGAAGTACTGAATACTTATGACCGCAGGAGTACTGAATACTTTTGACCGCAGGAGTACTGAATACTTATGACCGCAGAAGTACTGAATACTTATGACCGCAGGAGTACTGAATACTTATGACCGCAGGAGTACTGAATACTTATGACCGCAGGAGTACTGAATTCTTATGACCGCAGGAGTACTGAATACTTATGACCGCAGAAGTACTGAATACTTATGACCGCAGGAGTACTGAATACTTTTGACCTCAGGAGTACTGAATACTTATGACCGCAGGAGTACTTGTCGCGTGGGTCTTGAGAGAGATATATAGGAGGTCAAAGATACTCCTTGTTGGATGGTTACGGTATATTTACAGTAAGTGAAGGAGAGTCCAGCCACCCGTCTGTCTCGCCTGTAGGTCTAACGTTAGTGAGGGAGAGTGCCTATGAGAGGCTGTGCACATGCGCTGAGCCTCTGACGTCAGCGGGTACCGTGACGTCACACGCAAAGGGACCAGCTGTATAAAAGGAAAGATACACTACACAAGTGTATATATGATACTGACACGACATACTGAATTCTTATGACCGCAGGAGTACTGAATTCTTATGACCGCAGGAGTACTGAATACTTATGACCGCAGAAGTACTGAATACTTATGACCGCAGGAGTACTGAATAATTATGACCGCAGGAGTACTGAATACTTATGACCGCAGGAGTACTGAATTCTTATGACCGCAGGAGTACTGAATACTTGTGACCGCAGGAGTACTGAATACTTATGATCGCAGGAGTACTGAATACTTATGACCGCAGGAGTACTGAATACTTATGACCGCAGGAGTACTGAATACTTATGACCGCAGGAGTACTGAATTCTTATGACCGCAGGAGTACTGAATACTTATGACCGCAGAAGTACTGAATACTTATGACCGCAGGAGTACTGATTACTTACGACCGCAGGAGTACTGAATTCTTATGACCGCAGGAGTACTGAATACTTGTGACTGCAGGAGTACTGAATACTTATGATCGCAGGAGTACTGAATACTTATGACCGCAGGAGTACTGATTACTTCCGACCGCAGGAGTACTGAAATCTTATGACCGCAGGAGTACTGAATACTTGTGACCGCAGGAGTACTGAATACTTATGATCGCAGGAGTACTGAATACTTATGACCGCAGGAGTACTGAATACTTATGACCGCAGGAGTACTGAATACTTATGACCGCAGGAGTACTGAATTCTTATGACCGCAGGAGTACTGAATACTTATGACCGCAGAAGTACTGAATACTTATGACCGCAGGAGTACTGATTACTTACGACCGCAGGAGTACTGAATTCTTATGACCGCAGGAGTACTGAATACTTGTGACCGCAGGAGTACTGAATACTTATGATCGCAGGAGTACTGAATACTTATGACCGCAGGAGTACTGAATTCTTATGACCGCAGGAGTACTGAATACTTATGACCGCAGAAGTACTGAATACTTATGACCGCAGGAGTAATGATTACTTACGACCGCAGGAGTACTGAATTCTTATGACCGCAGGAGTACTGAATACTTGTGACCGCAGGAGTACTGAATACTTATGATCGCAGGAGTACTGAATACTTATGACCGCAGGAGTACTGAATATTTATGATCGCAGGAGTACTGAACACTTATGACCGCAGGAGTACTGAATACTTATGATTGCAGGAGTACTGAGTACTTATGGCCGCAGGAGTACTGAATACTTATGACCGCAGGAGTACTGAATACTTATGACCGCAGGAGTACTGAACACTTATGACCGCAGGAGTACTGAATACTTATGATCGCAGGAGTACTGAACACTTATGACCGCAGGAGTACTGAACACTTATGACCGCAGGAGTACTTAGTACCTTGCTGACTGCATTAATACCGACTTTTATTCATTTATTTGTTATTCAACATTTTACGATCGACAAACAGGCTTTGAATCTGCTCTGTGATTCACAACTCATAGAACGGAGGCCAGAACTTAGAGAACCAGAGCTAGAGCCTGATAATGCAGGAAGCTGTATACTAGCAGCAATCCCTGGTGATTACAGACGTACTTAGACCTCCTCTAAATATTATATGCCTGAAGATATTATATGTCCTTTACTACACTTATTTTCTAAACACACACATTGGAGTTACTTTTTTTTAACTCATTAGTAGACAAAGTAAACCAGTGTACCCATGGTTCAACTTGTGGCATGACTCATTATAATAATAATAATATCTATATTTTCTACAAGTACATTGGCAAGGTATACAGCTGACACCAACCACATACTACTATACAGAAAGCCGCTTGCTTTGCAGAGCATTTGAGGCAAAGTAGGTCAATTTTTGTCCCAGGATGCGACCCATACCAATCGATTAACACCCAGGTACCCATTTTTCTGATGGGTTAACATGGACAACAGGTGTAAGGAAACACGCCCATTGTTTCCGCCTTGCCTGGAATAGAACTCAGACTCCTCATTGTGTGAAGAAAGAGCCTTGCCTACCAGGCCACGGGCCACCCTAGCGAAACTTTCCCTGATAATCCCGTATGCAAGAAACTCTTCTCACCTTCGGTTGGCATAAGATACATACACTGAGAGGTTTATATCTTGACGGGCAGTGAAAAGGTTATGTACAGCCTTGATGACTAGTGTAGTCGATAGGCTTTAAACCCAATTAACAAATCAACCAACAACCTCAGTTGTTTTTATACCTGGTTTGGGGTTTCTACTTTCTACACACAGTAGTTACTTTTTGCAGCAGAGGTTTGTACTCTCTCCACCCGTTATGGGACTTAGTTTTATTCTATATTGTTGCAGTCGTAGAGTCACGAGAACACCTCACTGTGTCGTATTGTGCAGTGTTGTGGTGGATATCTTCCACGCTGCTGGTTGAGATGGATAGTGTTGTGGTGGATATCTTCCACGCTGCTGGTTGAGATGGATAGTGTTGTGGTGGATATCTTCCACGCTGCTGGTTGAGATGGATAGTGTTGTGGTGGATATCTTCCACGCTGCTGGTTGAGATGGATAGTGTTGTGGTGGATATCTCAGACGCTGCTGGTTGAGATGGATGCCTGCTAGGTTGACTTATTGTATTATGCTTAGGCGGAAGCGCTAAACCCACAGGGAGCATACGGTATCTGTCGAAATGGAAGTCAATCCGGTTAATTACAAGGAAAGGGAGGATGGATCCCATTCCTCTGGTCAAGAGCCCTTCACCAGCATGAAGGAACCTACCATGAACGTGATGTGTTCTGACAATTACTGATCAAGAAGACTGTTTCTGTCCTATGGTTTTTAATAGACTGTCCAGAAGTATTACATTTTATCTCTTGTTTGTGTGTATTGTTGAATACTTAGGCTGCTGTACCCACACACTTTGTAAGAAGTAATTCGACTTTTCTAGATTGAGTGTAAACAACGCTGTTGAGCTCTGGCTCTCTCTACCTAAGGTGGAAACCCAAATGCATTAAGCAAGAGACTAAGACATATTAAGAGATAATCACAAAATTTGACCCTGATCCAATTGCACACTACTGTATACGCTTTAGTCTAGAGGTAAGAAGAGAGAGTTCTCCAAGTTTCAGAAAGACTTTCCAATTTCCGCTTCTTCACTATGTATGAAACTAATCCTAAACTAATCCTCTGATCCACAGCATTACTGCAAAAATGAACAAAGCAGTCGTGTTTGTTGTGCGTTTTCCAATTACTGCTGCTAAGTACAACTTCCGCTTTATTTTGATGTTTACACTGACCCTGCCAGTTTAATATCATGTCAGGCTTAGTAGTCTGGAACTGCCTACACTTAACTAAACATTATATTAGTAGTAATAGTCGTGATTTTTAAAAAGCATTCTGGACATGAGCCTCACAGTGCTCTTATAATATATAATATATATATATATATATATATATATATATATATATATATATATATATATATATATATATATATATATATATATATGTGTGTGTGTGTGTGTGTGTGTGTGTGTGTGTGTGTGTGTGTGTGTGGTGCCGAATAGGTAAAACTTGAGATTTGGGCTTAAATAGCAACGTTCTTCTTGCCGAATAATATCAAGCAAATATTTCTGTATGCAATAATTTCGCAAAAATCATTCTGAACCTAACGAAAAAAATTATTTCATTGAGTTTGTTTATTAAATTATTGTAAACTTATCTAAAATATATTTAGTTGTGTTAGGCTAAATTAAATTGCGCTTGTTATAATAAGGTTAGGTAAGATTTCTAAGGTTCTTTTGGTACAAAATTATTAATTTTTACATTAACGTAAATGAAAAAAATCTTTAAACGTACAAGAATTTTTTTTAGAAAGGACTTAATTTTAAATGAGTTCTTGCTAGATGACCAATTTTACCTATTCGGCACGACATATATATATATATATATATATATATATATATATATATATATATATATATATATATATATATATATATATATATATATATATATATATATATATATATATATATATAATGCGCAAAATCTTTGAGTCGGGTATAATTGTATCTCGACACAATTTAAAATTCTCTTAAACATTTGGAAACCTCATGTTATAACTGACTTTGCGCTAGGCACTTGTTTTCGTTCCTAAATTAGGCCATGTGACCTGCATCTGAATGTAAACACAGGTCGCTGTTGCCGTGGCCCACGATACAGCGACCACATCTCCACCTTCATGTGTTCTTAATTCACCCTCTTGTAGCAACCATCTACATAAACATCCATGTCAAATAAAATAACAACAAAATACACTTCATAGTTTGCTGAAGAGGACCACAGTGTGAGGCCAACACGTATTGTTCTTTTTAGTTTTTTTTTCTGTTATGTTGATGTGTCAGTGAAGGCTGGTCAAGCTACCAAGCACATCATGAACAATGTACCCGAGGCTGGGTTGCAGTGTTCACACTGCACACCTTAAGTGGACATTACCCCTTGTTACTCAGGTGTATTGGTAAATAATTCATGTTTTAATATCGCGGCGCCGCTCTCTTTAATTACACGCAGAAATTTCGCAATGCCGTGATCATAACGACTCAGAGAGCACTGAGTGGCACATCAACCTGGGTGTCCAGCGTGAAACTTCCTGAAGATCAATATGTAATGAAGGACTTCTATGATGTGGCCTGACTTCATATAAACTTCAGTGCTCTGGCACTGTGAAATTTCAGTGTGTAATTTCAGAAAATGTTACGTTTGATGGAATGAGTTACCATGGCAACTGAGTGCCATGGATAATGCTTAAAAAAATACGCATGTGTGTGTATAATGGAACGACTGGTTCCACTGCAACTAAGAAAAACAAATGAAGTCCAAGTAATAAGAATCTTGAGAGTGACAATGTTGGCTGATGGGGCGAGGGAGACATGTCAACAGTGCAACACGACAACACAAACATACTGACTGAACTTCCAAACACCATGCAACCTACATATGGATACTGCAACAATAAGAAATGAAAAGATAAACCAAACATTTAAAGAAAAATTACATTGAACGTCAAAGTCAAAGGTGTGTTATCTGGTGAGGTGACAGCAGCGATGCCATCTCTGAGACATTCCTCTATACAATGTCCATTTTTAACCTTTACTCAACCACAGTTTTCAAGCGATTTCTATTTTTTTCCCAAAATTTAATTTTCTTTATTTTAAGTTAAGTTAATAAAACTAAATATAATTAACTTAAGTTAATTATGTTTACTTTTGGTTATTATAGGACAGTCTAGGTTGGGTACGTTGGGTTATGTTAGGTTAGGTTGCAGTGTCTGACATCCCTTAGGTTAGTTTGGTCAGGATTAGTTAAGTCATGGGGAAAGGGGGTGGGGTTAGGTCAGGTGATATTAACTGGAACGAGGCTAATTAGAACACAATAATCAATATGAATGTTCATCACTCTTGGTGCCAGATTGTGATTTAAACTAACTAGTGACGACAAGAAACAGAGTGCTATAATGCGTCTCACAATCTTAGAACAGTGTAATTACACCTGGTGACGACACGATAATACTCGCCTTGAAATTTATATTTAGGGTTCGACTATAGGAAATGTAATGGGACTTTAAAGCTCCTGGAAAAATTGAAAATTTATGAATGAATTGTCGATATGAACAATGTGCTAGAAAGGGTCAAGAATGGAGATACCATATTAAGTGGTATTTAAGTGGTATTAAGTGGTATTGAAGTAGTATTTAACAAATCAGTAATATACCGTAAATTATTAAATGTTATTCCAATATTTCGGAAGAGTGAGACAGGATCTGTGACCTCAACTACCGTCCTATTAAGCGAACATCGATTTCGGATAAACAGATTGAGACCATTATTAGGGTCATAATCGTAAAATTTCTGGAAGACGACTTAATAACTAGAAATCAATACGAATATCGCAAAAAGATTCTACCTAACAGACTTACGAGAATTCTCCAGTTTGACATATAATAACTGAAAAAAAAAATGAGTTTATACGATTTCCAGAAGGCCTTCAACAAAGTACATGTTCAAATATTGACTAAAAATAAAGAAACATGGTAGGCATCAAACTAGGCCTGGATCAATGATAGGCTCAACGGTAGGCATAAGCCTACAATTCTCACTCTTGCAACAGACATAAATGAGAAGTCCTCGAAATATTCATGAGTAATTTACTAAAGTACAATAAATAATATGTACAGCCAATATAATATGTAACATAGCTACGAATACAGATTACAAAAACACTAAGAAAAATACTGATACCTCATAATAAGCTTTCCAAACATAGCATTGAATATGTTGGCCAGTTTTGGCCAATACATAAGGAAAAGAAAAGAATTGAAACAATGGCGAGGACACACCTCATACTTCCCTAACAGAAACTGCAAATTTCACACACTCAAATATGAAGAACAATTTGAAGCACCAGACAAGAGTGGCAACACAAATGTGAATACACAAATGGTGTAAAGGGATGAAATACTAAAAGATACTAGTTGCTGTAAATGCAACCTATTTTAAGTACAGCCTCGGTATGCAATCTGAAGAATCCTTATTCAGCAGGAAACAATACAGTTCCACTGGAAACTGTTGTACTATCCTTGACAGAGTTGATCATGGAACACACAGCATGTGGTCATGGTAATAGTAGTAGTAGTTGTAATATTATTAGTACTATTAATAATAGTGATAATAGTAACAGTAGTGGAAGTAATAATAGTAGTAATAACAGCAATACTAGTAATACGAGCAGAAAAAAATAGTAGTAATGGTAAAAGTAGTATTAGCATCAATTCAAGTGGTTTAAGTAGCTGTTGAAGTGGTAATAGTAATAATAGCAGAAGTAATAATAACAGAAGTAGTCATAGCAGTATTAATAACAGTAGTAGTAGTTTAAGCGGTAGTAATAACTGTAATACCATTAGTGTTGGTACTAGCAATAGTGTTAGTTTAGTAGGTATTAGTACAAGTAGTAGTATTAGTACTAGTAACATGAATAGTTGTAGCATTAGTACTAGTAGTTGAATTAGATGTAATAGTTGAACCAGTAGAGGGTAACATTCCACACGTATATCAACTAATATTTACCATTACATTACACAGCAGTAATCCTGCAACAACAGCTGATACAATGAAGGCATCATTGTAGCTATTTCTAAAAATGTAGGAAAATTATTTTATTTTTTAACAAAAGGAACCCAATAACAGTAAACAAAACAAAAAATATACATTGAAAAGTAAACAAGAAATCAGTACCCCATGGTACTATCCTAGTGCCTTCAGCGTTTCTCATCCTCATGGTAGATACGGATAAATTCGCTAGACACAGCTGTGTCATATTCCAGATGTTTTGATATGGAAAAATGAAGTACTTAATCCAAACACAGGATTCCAAAACACAGAATGACCATCCCACAGAATGAAAGGAGTATTTTCAAGACATGGACAGTAATAACGTCAGATGACCTGGTTTCTAGAGAACACGATGAGGTAAATACAGCAAGTGACAAGGTGCAAAATAATGGTTCGATTCCAGTGGTATATCACCAATACACATTCCCTCACCAAGTGCTGTTTCTCTCCATAACACTTCCTCACCAGGTGAACCCCCACCTACTATATTCGCCCCTCATCGAGTGGTATCTATCTTCGTTATTTCCCCTCTTCACCAAGCGGCACTCCATCCACGTTGCAAAACGTTGCGATGTGTTGCACTAATACGGTGTAAATTGCAATATATCCAGTAAGGCTGAGAGACAAGATCCTGTCATAGCTGAGGTCCGTCATGAGAGCAAGGAAGTGTGAGAGAGGCAGCCTACGTGTGAGAGAGGCAGCCTACGTGTGAGAGAGGCAGCCTACGTGTGAGAGAGGCAGCCTACCTGTCTGAGAAAGAGGCAGCCTGTCTGTATTTGAGAGAGAGAGAAGCAGCCTACGTGTGTCATGAGAGAGGCACCCTTGTACGTGTGTGTGTGTGTGTCTGATGCAGGCAGCCTATGTACTCACTTATTTGTGGTTGTAGGGATCGATTCAGAGCTCCTGGTCCCGTTTCTTCGCTGGTCGCTACTGGGTCTATTATCTCCCTGTTTAATGATCTTTATCGCATCTTTTCTTAAAGTTATGTATGGATCCTTCCTCCACTACATCACTCTTCAGATTGTTCCACTTCCTGACAACTCTCTAGTTGTGACCCCTTGTTACTGTGTCCAATCTCTGAGACATTCTGTCCCTATCCACCTTATTAATCCCTCTCATAAGAACATAAGAAAGAAGAAACACTGCAGCCTAGGTGCCACAGTGTCCCTACAGCCTATCTAGGTACCAAGGTGTCTTTACAGCCTCCCTAGGTGCCACAGTGCTTTTACAACCTCCCTAGGTGCCACAGTGTCCTTACAGTCTCCCTAGGTGCCATAGTGTGCTTACAACATCCCTAGGTGCCACAGTATCCCTACAGTCTTTCTAGGTGTCAGTGTCCTTACAGCCTCCCTAGGTGCCAAAGTGTCCTTGCAGTTTCCCTAGGTGCCACAGTGTCCTTACAGTTTCCCTAGGTGCCACAGTCCTTACAGTTTCCCTAGGTGCCACAGTGTCCTTACAGTTTCCCTAGGTGCCACAGTCCTTACAGTTTCCCTAGGTGCCACAGTGTCCTTACAGTTTCCCTAGGTGCCACAGTGTCCTTACAGTTTCCCTAGGTGCCACAGTGTCCTTACAGTTTCCCTAGCTGCCACAGTGTCCTTACAGTTTCCCTAGGTGCCACAGTGTCCTTACAGTTTCCTTGGTGCCACAGTGTCCTTACAGTTTCCCTTGGTGCCACAGTGTCCTTACAGTTTCCCTAGGTGCCACAGTGTCCTTACAGTTTCCCTTGGTGCCACAGTGTCCTTACAGTTTCCCTTGGTGCCACAGTGTCCTTACAGTTTCCCTAGGTGCCACAGTGTCCTTACAGTTTCCCTAGGTGCCACAGTGTCCTTACAGTTTCCCTAGGTGCCACAGTGTGAGGGAAAAGTGGAGTATAATTATGGGTTAAGGTTGTTAGTCCGCCGGCGATCATTCACGGGTTCAGCCGGTGCTTCCCTCTAGCGGGCCGAGGCAGAACCCTCCTTTTCTGGTGGTAGTTACCTCACCTGGTGACCAGAGAAACTGTGGAGAGTCACTACACCTCCACACTTCTCCTGATCAGGTAAGGTGCTCTACCAGGTGTATATTTTGTTTGTGGTTGATTTAGGGTTACCAGTAATTTCTTCCATCTTAAAGTGAACTTGCTATCCTTTTTCTTTCTTACGTGTTATGTTTGCTTACTTGTGGTAACCATTATTTATCTTTATCAGCTCTGCTGCTGGCCTGGTCAGCTGGTACAGACGCCAGTTTTGAAGAAGCTAGATGTACGTCTCTCTGACTTGGTGTTGTCTACTCTTACGTACCTCAACCAAGTGGCATACCAGAATTCTTAACAACTGCCCAGGATAACCGTGGAATATCTCGTCTACACCAGAGACTCATCCTGGGCCTTATATTCTCCTACTCTCCATCCTGCCAGAACCACAACGGCCTATTTTTTTTTATATATTTTATTACAAAAATTAAAATTCTTTGTTTATTTCCTACCAAAGAGTCTTTATTTTTTTTATTAATTTTTCCATTATATTTTGTTCAGGAGGAAGGCGTTCCCCTGACACACAGTCCTTACAGTTTCCCTAGGTGCCACAGTGTCCTTACAGTTTCCCTAGGTGCCACAGTGCCCTTACAGTTTCCCAAGGTGCCACAGTGTCCTTACAGTTTCCCTAGGTGCCACTGTCCTTACAGTTTCCCTAGGTGCCACAGTGTCCTTATAGTTTCCCTAGGTGTCACAGTGTCCATAGTTTCCCTAGGTGCCACATTGTTCTTACAGTTTACCTAGGTGCCACAGTGTCCTTACAGTTTCCCTAGGTGCCACAGTGTCCTTACAGTTTCCCTAGGTGCCACAGTGTCCTTACAGTTTCCCTAGGTGCCACAGTGTTCTTATAGTTTCCCTAGGTGTCACAGTGTCCTTAGTTTCCCTAGGTGCCACAGTGTCCTTACAGTTTCCCTAGGTGCCACAGTGTCCTTACAGTTTCCCTAGGTGCCACAGTGTCCTTACAGTTTCCCTAGGTGCCACAGTCCTTACAGTTTCCCTAGGTGCCACAGTGTCCTTATAGTTTCCCTAAGTGCCAGTCTTTAAAGTTTCCCTAAATGATAGTGTCTTTACAGTTTCCCTAGGTGCCACAGAGTCCTTACAGTTTCCATAAGTGCCAGTCTTTACAGTTTCCCTAGGTGCTACAGTGTCCTTACAGTTTCCCTAGGTGCCACAGTGTCCTTACAGTTTACATAGGTGCCACAGTCCTTACAGTTTCCCTAGGTGCCACAGTGTTCTTACAATTTCCCTAGGTGCCACAGTGTTCTTACAATTTCCCTAGGTGCCACAGTGTCCTTACAGCCTCTCTAGGTGCCACAGTGTCCTAAGAGATGCCCTGGGCACCTGACTCGTCCCCTCAGGTTCCTGAGGTGCCTGAGAGAACAAACACGTCGTTAGTGAGAATTGGCTCTGTGCGTTAAGTAAATTGTATTCACAGATTGTTCAGGGACAAACAGTTGTTAGAAACAGTGTTAGGTTGTAATTCTGAGGACCTATTGAGTGCTCTGGTTCGTTAAGTGGAGATACAATTAAGTGCAGTGGAGGGTTCTCAAAAAACGGGTACTGTTGTTAAGAGGAACAAATGCTGTGTGTAGTAGACTCTTCTTAATTAGAGGGAACAAGTGGAGTGGTAGTTGGTTCACAAGCGTAACAATCAGGAACAGTGTCAAGCTGGGTAGTTATGGGTTGGGTTGTTAAGCAAGTTAAGTAAATGGTTATATGACAGATAAGCTGTTAAGCACATGTCAGGATACAATTTCTAAATTAATTGCTGGGATACAGATGATAAATATATAGAATATTTACGAGGTTCACTTGAGAGGTAAAGCGACAGTGTAGTTAGTTACACTGCGTTCACTTGAGAAGTGAAGCGACAGTGTAGTTAGTTATACTGCGTTCACTTGAGAAGTGAAGCGACAGTGTTGTTAGTTACACTGCGTTCACTTAAGAAGTGAAGCGACAGTAACGTAAAGTGGCTCCATACGTTGTGTGAAGTGACAAACAATTCCGAAATGGTATGGAGCACACACACACACACACACACACACACACACACACACACATATATATATATATATATATATGGGATAAAGATAGAAATGTTAAAAGCAGGTGGGGATATAATTTTGGAGTGGTTGGTGCTATTATTTAATAAATGTATGGAAGAGGGTAAGGTACCTAGGGATTGGCAGAGAGCGTGTATTGTTCCTTTGTATAAAGGCAAAGGGGACAAAAGAGAGTGCAAAAATTATAGGGGAATAAGTCTGTTGAGTGTACCTGGTAAAGTGTATGGTAGAGTTATTATTGAAAGAATTAAGAGTAAGACAGAAAGCAGGATAGCAGATAAACAAGGGGCTTTAGGAAAGGTAGGGGTGTGTAGATCAAGTGTTTACAGTGAAACATATAGGTGAACAGTATTTGGATAAGGGTAAAGATGTTTTTGTGGCATTTATGGATTTGGAAAAGGCGTATGATAGGGTAGATAGGGGGCAATGTGGCAGATGTTGCAGGTGTATGGAATAGGAGGAAGGTTACTGAAAGCAGTGAAGAGTTTTTATGAGGATAGTGAGGCTCAGGTTAGAGTGTGTAGGAGGGAAGGGGACTATTTCCCAGTAAAAGTGGGCCTTAGACAAGGATGTGTGATGTCACCGTGGTTGTTCAATATATTTATAGATGGGGTTGTAAGAGAAGTGAATGCGAGGGTCTTGGCAAGAGGTGTTGGGCTAAAAGATAAAGAAGCAAATACAAAGTGGGAGTTGTCACAGTTGCTTTTTGCTGATGACACTGTGCTTTTGGGAGATTCTGAAGAGAAGCTGCAGAGGTTGGTGGATGAATTTGGTAGGGTGTGTAAAAGAAGAAAATTGGAAGTGAATATAGGAAAGAGTAAGGTGATGAGGATAACAAAAAGAATAGGTGATGAAAGATTGGATATCAGATTGGAGGGAGAGAGTATGGAGGAGGTGAATGTATTCAGATATTTGGGAGTGGACATGTCGGTGGATGGGTCTATGAAGGATGAGGTGAATCATAGAATTGATGAGGGGAAAAGGGTGAGTGGTGCACTTCGGAGTCTGTGGAGACAAAGAACTTTGTCCATGGAAGTAAAGAGGGGAATGTATGAGAGTATAGTTATACCAACACTCTTATATGGGTGTGAAGCATGGGTGATGAATGTTACAACGAGGAGAAGGCTGGAGGCAGTGGAGATGTCATGTCTGAGGTCAATGTGTGGTGTGAATATAATGCAGAGAATTAGGGGTTTGGAAATTAGTAGGAGGTGCGGGATTACCAAAACTATTATCCAGAGAGCTGAGGAGGGGTTGTTGAGGTGGTTCGGACATGAAGAGATAATGGAACGAAAAAGAATGACTTCGAGAGTGTATAAATCTGTATTGGAGGGAAGGCGGGGTAGGTGTCGACCTAGGAAAGGGTGGATGGAGGGGGTAAAGGAGGTTTTGTGTGCGAGGGGCTTGGATTTCCAGCAAGCATGCGTGAGCGTATTTGATAGGAGTGAATGGAGACAAATGGTTTTTAATACTTGACGTGCTGTTGGAGTGTGAGCAAAGTAACATTTATGAAGGATTCAGGGAAACCGGCAGGCCGGACTTGAGTCCTGGAGATGGGAAGTACAGTGTCTGAACTCTGAAGGAGGGGTGTTAATGTTGCAGTTTTATAACTGTAGTGTAAAGCACCCCTCTGGCAAGACAGTGATGGAGTGAATGATGATGAAAGTTTTTCTTTTTCGGGCCACCCTGCCTTGGTGGGAATCGGCCGATGTGTTAATAAATATAAATATATATATATATATATATATATATATATATATATATATATATATATATATATATATATATATATATATATATATAGAGAGAGAGAGAGAGAGAGATGGATAAAAGGCTTAAAGGAAGTGTGTGTGTATATATATATATATATATATATATATATATATATATATATTATATATATATATATATATATATATATATATATATATATATATATGTGTTGTGTGTGTTTGTTGTGAAGAATAGGTAAATTAGTCAGTTAGAAAGAACACATTTAAAGTTTTGTGCTTTCTAAAATTTTCTCCTATGCGTTTATATATTTTTGTTTCATTTACGTTAATGTAAAATTAATAATTTGTGTTTAGTTACCATTTGTCCTGGCACATGTCAATTAGACACTAGGCCTGTTGTATGTATGTGTGTGTAAGGAAACACTGAAATGTTTCTGCCCACGAATGAACCCCCTCCGTGCGTGAAGCAGAGCTTTCCACTGGCCGGTATATGTGTGTGTGTGTGTGTGTGTGTCTGTGTGTGTGTGTGTGTGTGTGTGTGTGTGTGTTTTCTGTGTGTGTGTGTGTGTGTGTGTGTACTCACCTATTTGTACTCACCTATTTGTGGTTGCAGGGGTCGAGTCATAGCTCCTGGCCCCGCCTCTTCACTGATTGCTACTAGGTCCTCTCTCTCCCTGCTCCATGAGCTTTATCAAACCTAGTCTTAAAACTATGTATGGTTCCTGCCTCCACTATGTCGCTTTCTAAGCTATTCCACTTCCTGACAACTCTATGACTGAAGAAATACTTCCTAACATCCCTTTGACTCATAGGAGTCTTCAACTTCCAATTGTGACCCCTTGTTTCTGTGTCCCCTCTCTGGAAACTCTTGTCTCTGTCCACCTTATCTATTCCTCGCAGTATTTTATATGTCGTTATCATGTCTCCCCTAACCCTCCTGTCCTCTAGTGTCGTCAGGCCGATTTCCCTTAACCTTTCTTCGTAGGACAATCCCCTTAGCTCTGGGACTAGTCTTGTTGCAAACCTTTGCACTTTCTCTAATTTCTTGACGTGCTTGACCAGGTGTGGGTTCCAAACTGGTGCTGCATACTCCAGTATGGGCCTGACGTATATGGTATACAGAGTCTTGAATGATTCCTTAGTGAGGTATTGGAACGCTATTCTTAGGTTTGCCAGCCGCCCGTATGCTGCAGCAGTTATCTGATTGATGTGTGCCTCAGGAGATGTGCTCGGTATTATACTCATCCCAAGATCTTTTTCTTTGAGTGAGGTTTGCAGTCTTTGGCCACCTAGACTATACTCTGTCTGCGGTCTTCTTTGCCCTTCCCCGATATTCATGACTTTACATTTGGCAGGGTTAAATTCAAGGAGCCAGTTACTGGACCAGGCTTGCAGCCTGTCCAGGTCTCTTTGTAGTCCTGCCTGATCCTCGACTGATTTGATTCTTCTCATTAACTTCACATCATCTGCAAACAGGGACACTTCTGAGTATATCCCTTCCGTTATGTCATTCACATATACCAAAAACAGTACAGGTCCTAGGACTGACCCTTGTGGAACTCCACTCGTCACAGGTGCCCACTCTGACATCTCGTCACGTACCATGACTCGTTGTTGCCTCCCTGTCAGATATTCTCTGATCCATTGCAGTGCTTTTCCTGTTACGTGTGCCTGATCCTCTAGCTTTTGCATTAACCTCTTGTGAGGAACTGTGTCGAACGCCTTCTTGCAGTCCAAAAAATGCAGTCTATCCACCCTCTCTCTCGTGTCTTACTTCTGTTACCTTGTCATAAAACTCCAGTAGGTTTGTGACACAGGATTTTCCTTCCCTGAAACCGTGCTGGTTGTCGTTTATAAGCTTGTGTCTTTCTAGGTGCTCCACCACTCTCCTCCTGATGATCTTCTCTATGACTTTGCATACTATACACGTCAGTGACACAGGTCTGTAGTTTAATGCCTCGTGTCTGTCTCCTTTCTTAAAAATTGGGACTACATTTGCCATCTTCCACGCCTCAGGTAGTTGCCCAGTTTCAATGGATGTGTTGAAGATTTGTGTTAGTGGCACACACAACATCTCTGCTCCCTCTCTAAGGACCCACGGAGAAATGTTGTCCGGTCCCACCGCTTTTGAGGTATCGAGTTCACATAGCAGCTTCTTCACCTCCTCCTCGGTTGTGTGTATTTCATCCAGCACTTGTTGGTATACCTCCCTATTCTGAATTCCTGGAGTCCTTCCTGTCTCCTGTGTAAATACTTCTTTAAATCTCATGTTGAGCTCCTCACATACCTCTTGGTCGTTTATTGTGAACTCCCCACCTTCCTTTCTCAGCCTGATTACCTGGTCCTTGACTGTTGTTTTCCTCCTGATGTGGCTATACAACAGCTTCGGGTCAGACTTGACTTTTGATGCTATATCATTTTCATATTGTCGCTGAGCCTCCCTTCTTACCTGTGCATATTCGTTTCTGGCTCTTCGGCTAATCTCTTTATTTTCCTGGGTCCTTTGTCTTCTGTACTTTTTCCATTCTCTATTACACTTACTTTTTGCCTCCCTACACCTCTGGGTGAACCAAGGACTCGTTCTGGTCTTCCCATTACTTCTGTTTCCTTGGGGACAAACCTCTCCTCTGCCTCTTTGCATTTGGTTGTCACATATTCCATCATTTCTTTTACTGGTTTTCCTGCCAATTCTCTCTCCCACTGAACGTCTTGTAGGAAGTTCCTCATGCCTGTGTAGTCCCCCTTTTGTAGTTTCGTTTCTCCCTTCCTATTCCTGCTCCCTCTCCACTTGTAGCTCAACTATATAATCAAAACACAGAACCAAATGATCACTAGCTCCAAGGGGCCTTTCATACGTGATATCCTCGATGTCCGAACTACTCAAGGTGAATACTAGGTCCAGTCTTGCTGGATCATCCCCACCTCTCTCTCTGGTAGTGTCTCTAACATGTTGATGCATGAGGTTTTCCAGTACCACATCCATCATCTTGGCTCTCCATGATTCAGGACCCCCATGGGGCTCTAGGTTTTCCCAATCAATCTCTTTGTGATTGAAATCACCCATAACTAGTAACTTTGCTCTCCCCATGTGGGCTCTTCTGGCTACCTCGGCTAGTGTGTCTACCATTGCTCTGTTGCTCTCGTCGTATTCTTCTCTTGGCCTCCTGCAGTTATGTGGCGGGTTGTACATTCCAGCAATTACTACCTTATGGCCCTCAGACTGAATTGTTCCTACTATGTAGTCCCTTTCACCCATTCCATCCATTCCTTCCACTTCCTCAAATCCCCACCTGTTCTTAATGAGCAGTGCAACTCCTCCTCCCCCTCTGCTCCCTCTATCTTTCCTGAGGATTTGATATCCGGGTGGGAAGATTGCATCTGTTATCATCCTGGTGAGTTTCGTTTCTGTGAGTGTTATTATGTCTGGGGATGTCTCCTTTATTCTTTCATGCCACTCCTCACATTTATTTGTTATACCATCTGCATTTGTATACCAAACCTTTAACTTGTGTGTGTGTGTGTGTTAGTTACCATTTTGTCCTAGGCACATGTCAATTAGACACTAGGCCTGTTGTATATATGTGTGTGTGTATGTGTATGTAAGGAAACACTTCGAAATGTTTCTGCCCCACCGGGAATTGAACCCGGCCCCTCCGTACGTGAAGCAAGAGCTTTACCCACTAGGCCACCGGGGGCTGTGTGTGTGTGTGTGTGTGTGTGTGTGTGTGTGTGTGTGTGTGTGTGTGTGTGTGTGTGTGTGTCTGGTGCCGTGTAGGTAAAATTGATCAATTAGCAAGAACTCATTTAAAATTAAGTCGTTTCTAATTTTTTTTTCCTTTATGTTAATGCAAAAAATAATAATTTTGTATCAAAAGAACCTTAGAAAACTTACCTAACCTTATTATAACAAGCACAATTTAATTTAGCCTAATCCAACTAAATATATTTTAAGATAATTTTAGAATAATTTAATAATAAACAAACAATAAAATATTTTTTGTTAGGTTCAGAATGATTTTTTGCGAAATTATTGCATGCACTAATTTTTGCTTGCCTTATTCGGCTAGAAGAGCGTTGATATTTAAGCCAAATTCGCAAGTTTTACCTATTCGGCACGACATATGTAGCATTCGTTATAAAAGACTATCAGTGAATAAACAAAATAAAGAACGGGGATTCTAACGGTGGTCCATGCCAACGGGGATTCTAACGGTGGTCCATGCCAACGGGGATTCTAACGGTGGTCCATGCCAACGGTGATTCTAACTGTGGTCCATGCCAACGGGGATTCTAACTGTGGTCCATGCTAACGAAAATTCTAACTGTGGTCAATGCCAACGGGGATTCTAACTGTGGTCCATGCCAATGGAAGTTCTAACTGTGGTCCATGCCAACGGAAGTTCTAACTGTGGTCCATGCCAACGGGGATTCTAACTGTGGTCCATGCCAACGGGGATTCCAAATGTGGTTCGTGCCATCGGGGATTCTAACTGTCGTCCATACCAACGGGTATTCTAACTGTGGCCAATGCCAACGGGGATTCTAACTGTAGTCCATGCCAACGGGGATTCTAATTGTAGTTCATGCCAACGGGGATTCTAACTGTGGCCAATGCCAACGGGGATTCTAACTGGTCCAAGCCAACGGGGATTCCAACTGTGGTCTATGCCATCGGGGATTCTAAATGTGGTCCATACCTACGGGGATTCTAACTGTGGCCCATGCCAACGGGGATTCTAACTGTGGTCTATGCAAACGGGGATTCTAACTGTGACCCATGCCAACGGGGATTCTAGCTGTGGTCCATGCCAACGGGGATTCTAACTGTGGTCCATGCCAACGGGGATTCTAACTGTGGGCCATGCCAACGGAAGTTCTAACTGTGGTCCATGCCAACGCAGTGCCAGTCTTCTACGAAGGCAGAATGATTTTAGAAGCAGCACTTCCGTGACACTGTTGAGTAACATGGCTGGTGTAGCTATGTTACGTAAATGCTGGTTTTTAAAATCACCGTGATCGAACCCTCGTAACTGTATGGTACTGCGCTAGGTCTGCTACTCGCGCTGTCCGAGGTTCTAATTTCCGTACATTCTCCTGATTACTCACCGAGATTTGTTTACTTACTCAGGTTCATACCTAGAAGCCAATGAAAATCCTCGATTTAAGAAAAAATACTCCAGTATCTATAAAGTGAATGTTTCATCATTACAATACCGAACATTAAAGTGTATCAACTAGTGTTTTTAAATTATTACTTAAATACCAAGTGACTATTGTAAGTCGAATTGGAACATCTTTTTGTTGACAAATCGATCACCTCCGGAGACAGCAAGCCCGAAGGAAGCTGTCTGCATTTCAACAGACACAATCTGTACAGCACCTGTCTAGTGCAGGCTGTCTCCACGTATCAGTGAAGATCCCGAGACGATAAGAGTTTTGTCAGGAACCTCAAGGAATATATTCGACGGAATGAATAATGTTTTGTCAAGTGTGTAAGACCTTCGTCTCCCCTGCAAACGTATGGTTGTAGAACACGTCTGCCGTTACTCCTGTCATCAGTGAAAGCTAAGTGTCATCAACTAAAGCTATGTGTGAGCAAAGCTACGTGTCATTAATCACTGAAAAGTGTCATCAGTCACTGATGTCATCAATCACAGCTGTTATCAATCATAGCGAAGTATCTTCAATCACAGATAAGTGTCATCAATCACAGCTAAGTGTCATCAA
Source organism: Cherax destructor (assembly GCA_009830355.1). Classification (NCBI taxonomy): domain Eukaryota; kingdom Metazoa; phylum Arthropoda; class Malacostraca; order Decapoda; family Parastacidae; genus Cherax; species Cherax destructor. The sequence continues at coordinate 5,457 of WNWK01011056.1, read as the reverse complement.
TCACAGCTAAGTGTCATTAATCACAGCAAACTGTCATCATTCACAGCTAAGTGTCATCAATCACAGCTAAGTGTCATTAATCACAGCAAAGTGTCATCAATTAACACTAACTGGTAAAGTGGGAAACAGTAATTGGTTTACAATTAATAATTATTATGTTAGTTTATATACAGTGAGTTTACGGATAGGAAAAAGTTAACACAACAGAAGATCTTCACTATGGAATGTTTTGTTATCACTACTTTTGGCTGTCGTCACAATTTCATACAATAACGTTATTCTAATTACCTTGGTGGAGTCATCAGGCATAAGTCATAAGAAAACAACCATCCATCGAGAACACCAACCTGAAAACCGAATGTTATCATGTTAGTTATATCATGTGTATCTTTAGCTAACACTAAGAGTACATACTATCATCAACATTTATACTTTGTTGTCATCAATATTAGATGCACTACAGTGTGTGGCTGTCTGATCTATTATGACATTTAACAAGGTTACATCAATGTTTATCCAACGCATCTATCACGCAAGATGGTTTCCTTGTTATACTCCATCATACTGGAAGGTTTTCCTGTCATACTCCATCACATGGGATGGGTATTACACACCAGTTATTAAAGTATGTCAGCCTGAGCTGGGAGACTTCAGCAGGGATATAAGAATATTGTCAAACATTCCTGCTAGCGTGGCAGGAGTTACGTTTATGCCAGCATGGCAGGAGTTACGTTTATGCCAGCATGGCAGGAGTTACGTTTATGCCAGCATGGCAGGAGTTACGTTTATGCCAGCATGGCAGGAGTTACGTTTATGCCAGCATGGCAGGAGTTACGTTTATGCCAGCATGACAGGAGTTACGTTTATGCCAGCATGGCAGGAGTTACGTTTATGCCAGCATGGCAGGAGTTACGTATATGCCAGCATGGCAGGAGTTACGTTTATGCCAGCATGGCAGGAGTTACGTTTAGATAAAGATAAATATTTTTGTCCAATATTTTCTTAGATTTAGCAGAAATCTAACAAGATACAAAAAGGTAAAATCTCTGATGAATTTTCCTTACAATATAATCGAAGGTATAGGAACACTTATTCTGATTGAATTATAATGCTTGTTGTTTATTTTTCATTGTCCTCTGTATTAGGATGTGTTCCACAATACTCGATTAACTCTTAGGTATCTATATACTATTTAACACACAGAGTACAGGAATCTTGCTCATACATTTACTGAAAGAGGAAGAGTTTCGTGAAAAACCTGGATGATCCTGTTAAGCCGCAATTATACAGGGGATAACACACTGGCCTCTTAATTAGACATCAATTAGACATTAATTAGACATCATCTAGTAAAACCAAATAAACTCAGTGTGAACTTACCTGGCTCAGGATCCTCACTATTTGTTTATTCTTAAGAACATTTGTATGCTGTCTTATAATCACCTTGTTTTGATATTAAATAAAAGCCATTTTTTTACAAAACATACAACAACTGCTGTGAATATAAGTTATAAAAGCTACATTGTTGACTCATATCAATGGAGGATTAATAGCAATTCAAACAAAAATCACTTTCTTCACCTTCATTCATGAAGCATTCTTAAATTCTATTTATCAGTTGATTAATATTATTGCTATTACGTGAGAACCTGACCTTATTGTGATGTCGGTCTTCCTAATTACTTCGCATGGTGCCATCCAAAAGGTTAATTTGTTATGCATCTGTAATTAATCCTTTCAGTAGAATCTCCCCATCACCTCTCGATTCCTCGTCTACGCCCTTAGACTATCTTGAGAGATGGTCAATCCCAAATGATAGTAATTCCACTGCCATAGCTGAAGATCCCTTGCTGGAATGCTCGACGATATCCTCATTGTTTTATTGAAGTATCCCAGCTCTGGCTCGGATGAAATATGATAGGGAAACATAGCTAGCTTTTGTTCCCACTATGTAATTATCATAAATCTGCTAGGAAAATGGTAGGGGGGATAGTGCGAACCAAACCAATGAGATTCTCTTTAATTCACTCGTTGTCTCTAGGCTGAAGTACTGTACATTAACTTCCCTTTCAAGGGAGGTGAAATTGCAGACCTGGAGAATATACAGAAACACTTTCATTGCACGTATAAGTACAATAAAGTACCACGTCAATTACTGGGACCGTTTGAAGTCCCTCGACGTGTACTCTTTGGAACGCAGGCGAGAAAGATATATCATACTGTACACCTGGAAAATCCAAGAGAAACTAGTCCCACGGAACTGCACACGTAAATCACTCCCTACGAAAGCAAGAGACTTCATAGGCGGTGCAACATCCCCCAATGAAAAGCAACAGTGCCGTGAGTACACTAAGAGATAACACAATAAGTGTCACGGTCTCAAGACTGTTCAACTACCTTCCAGCATGCATAAGGAAGGTTACCATTAGACCCCTGGCTGCCTTCACACACACACACACACACACACACACACACACACACACACACACACACACACACACACACACACACACACACACACACATCCTGAACAGAATAATAAACACCAGACAGCACGGATTCCGGGAAGGCAAATCCTGTGTAACAAACCTCCTAGAGTTCTATGCTAAAGTAACAGACGTAAGGCAAGAGAGAGAAGGGTGGGTTGATTGCATTTTCCTGGACTTCAGGAAGGCCTTCGACACAGTTCCTCACATGAGATTAGTAAAGAAGTTGGAAGAACAAGCATGTATAACAGGAAGGGCACTGGAATGGATCAGGGAATACCTCACAGGGAGGCAACAACGGGTCATGGTGCGTGATGAGGTATCACAATGGGCGCCTGTGACGAGCGGCGTACCGCAGGGGTCAGTCCTAGGACCAGTGTTATTCTTGGTATATGTAAACGACATGACGGATGGGATAGACTCAGAAGTGTCTCTGTTCGCAGATGATGTGAAATTAATGAGGAGAATCACATCGGAAGAGGACCAAGCAGAACTTCAAACAGACCTGGACAAGCTTGACATCTGGTCTAGCAACTGGCTTCTCGAATTCAATCCCACCAAATGCAAAGTCATGAAGATCGGAGAAGGACAAAGAAAACCGCTGACAGAGTACAGGCTAGGTGGACAAGGGCTACAAACCTCGGCTAAGGAGAAAGACCTTGGGGTGAGTATAACGCCAAGTACGTCTCCGGAGGCACACATCAACAAGATAACTGCGGCAGCATATGGGCGACTGGCAAACCTAAGATTAGCGTTCCGTTACCTAAACAAGGAATCGTTCAAGACACTATACACCGTGTACGTCAGGCCCATACTAGAATATGCAGCACCAGTCTGGAACCCACACCTGGTCAAGCACGTAAAGAAACTAGAGAAAGTGCAAAGGTTTGTGACAAGGCTAGTTCCACAACTCAGGGTCTGTCCTATGAAGAAAGGTTGAGGGAAATAGGACTAACAACACTGGAGGAAAGAAGGGTCAGAGGAGACATGATAACGACATACAAAATACTGCGGGGAATCGACAAGGTAGACAGGGACAGGATGTTTCAGAGAGGGAACACAGAAACAAGGGGACACAACTGGAAGCTGAAGACTCAGATGAGTCAAAGGGTTGTTAGGAAGCATTTCTTCAGCCACAGAGTAGTCAGGAAGTGGAATAGTCTAGAGAAAGATATAGTGGAGGCAGGAACCATACATAGTTTTAAGACAAGGTATGATAAAGCTCATGGAGCAGGGAGAGCAGAGACCCAGTAGTGGACAGCGAGTACAATTAGGTGAGTACAATTAGGCGAGTACAAGGGATTGGACACATAGGCAGTACATACATGGGTACATAAGGACATTAGGATCCAGCCCTGGACAGGTAGGATCTCCTCCCACCACCATACCTCTGCCCCTATCGCTTCCCTCATTCATCCCCTATCCCTCTTCCCTCCTCTCCCCATTCCCCCATTCTTCCCTCTTTACTTCCACCCCATCCCATCCCTGTCCCCATACCCTCCCCCTGTCTTACACTCTCAGACTCACACACACACACACACACACACACACACACACTCCCTTACATGACAGTTAGGCCTACAGGATATGTCTTACAGGAACCTGACCACTACCTCCCTACCCAGGCCTACAGGACCCTGACCACTACCCCCTCCCCCGGCCAACAGGAACCTGACCACAACCCCCCCTTCCCCACTCCCCCTCTCCCTCTCTCTTTGTATCTCTCTCCCTCTCTCTATCTCCCTCATTCTATCTCTATCTTCTTTCTCTTGCTATCTCTTTCTCCCTCTTTCTACCTCCATCTCTCTCTATCTCCCTCTTGCTATCACACACACACACACACACACACTCCCTTACATGACAGTTAGGCCTACAGGATATGTCTTACAGGAACCTGACCACTACCTCCCTACCCAGGCCTACAGGACCCTGACCACTACCCCCTCCCCGGCCAACAGGAACCTGACCACAACCCCCACTTCCCACTCCCTCTCCCTCTCTCTTTGTATCTCTCCCTCTCTCTATCTCCCTCATTCTATCTCTATCTTCTTTCTCTTGCTATCTCTTTCTCCCTCTTTCTACCTCCATCTCTCTCTATCTCCCTCTTGCTATCTCTTTCTCCCTCTTTCTATCTCCATCTCTATCTCCCTCTTTCTATCTTCTACCACCCTTCTCCCCCTCCTCCCCCCTCGCGCTCTCTCTCTACAATCTCATTCTCACACTCTCACACACACACTCCCTCACATTCAACTTCTCACACTTACACTATCTCACACATTCTCTTCCTGTCTCCACTTTCCCGTCTGTCACCTTCCTTCTATTCCCACAAACCATCTTCACACTCCTTCCCTCTCCCTGCATTTTCCCTTCCCCCTCCTCCCTTGTACCACCTTACCCTTGCCTCTCCCTGCACTTCCCTTCCCCCTCCCCACTTGTACCCCTAACCATCCACACACACACAATACATACACATAGCAGCATACTTAGAGAACCCAGGACTTGGAGGGACTTATATTATTGCTAAACTAAGGTAGGCTTGTGCACTACACTGAACACCAGGCATGCACACACACACACACACACACAAAGGGATGTTAGGAAGTATTTCTTCAGTCATAGAGTTGTCAGGAAGTGGAATAGCTTAGAAAGCGACATAGTGGAGGCAGGAACCATACATAGTTTTAAGACTAGGTTTGATAAAGCTCATGGAGCAGGAGAGAGAGGACCTAGTAGCAATCAGTGAGAGCGGGGCCAGGAGCTATGACTCACCTGCAACCACAAATAGGTGAGTACACACACACACACACACTCCCTATCCCTCCCTCTCCCTCTCCCTACCTCTCTCTCTCCCTCCATCTCTCTCCCTCCCTCTACCTCCCTCTCTCTCCCTCTACCTATCTCTCTCTCTATCTCTCTACCTCCCTCTCTCCCTCTCCCTCTCTCTTTCTATCTCTCTATCCACCCACTTCCA
>WNWK01011055.1:0-66649 GCA_009830355.1 Cherax destructor | reverse complement strand
AGTTATAGCCCGTTTTTCCCCGTCGGGAACCCCGCCCCGGCCCTCAAGCTACAGTAACGAAAATCTTCCCTTCATGTTTCGACCTTGCCACCCCCCAACATGTGTCGACACGAGCAACCCCGAAACCCCTCCACATGTCCCATTTTCCCCTTTCATTTCCCCAAAAAACTTCCAACTGTAATATTTGGGACATTCCCCCCAAACACCTCTCAATTTTGTTATATAAAGCAGTGACTTGTTATCATTTCCCAGTGAATTTGAAACAATCCCATTTTTTTACTGCCCGTGCCCTAAACAGCCCCTGCTGTTGCTCCTCCCGGTCGTCAGGCTCAGGCCCTTATTGCAGTTTGCATTACCTATTGCCTTTTCCCCAATTTACAGCCATGCTCTTGCCCCTGTTTTTTTTTCCAGTAGCACATCGTTCTGCTTTACGTTGCAAACACCATTCAATGCGGCATTTTTCAAGTGTTAAAATTATGTGCCTACTATTTTTTGTGTTAATTACAACCTTTATCCACCATTTTTTATGTCATTATTTCTTTGAAGCTGCATTGCAAGCCTATCCCTAGTGTATGATTATTGCTAAATTTGCTTTTTTTTAAAAATTTTTGCAAAAATTTGTTGTTTTTACTTATTTGCACCGGTTTAAAGATCAGTTACTGTTGCCGATCCCCAAAGGCAAGTGTTCAGGTATCGGGCGAGCAACTTTTTTCTTGAATCGGGATCAGTTGCTTTTATCACCATTCTCACTCTTTGGAAATCCAAAATATTGTGTACAATTTTTAATATATTTGCTTTTTTTATATGCCATTTTTTTTAAAAATTTTGTTCCTTTTCTCTTTGCAAGGCATTTTGCCTTTTTAAATTTTCAAATTTCTTTCAACTACTTGCGTATGCCCAGTCAGCCTGCATATATTAAACACCCATGTCTTCAGTTCCAAATTTTTCAAATTTTTTCAATAACTTGCATTTTCATTGCCCAAAAAATTTTGCCATTTCAGAATCATTGTTGCATATTTTCCCCTTTCAAGTACCGGTTTCCCTTTTTTTACATAAGGCCATAGTTAGGGATTTTAGTGAAGTGCTTAGTATCATATATACACTTGTTTTGTGTATCTTTATAAAGCTGGTCCTTTGGGTGGACGCCCCGGGCCCCCCTGGTCAGAGGGTCAGCGCATGTGCACAGCCTATCATAGGCAGACTGCCTCCCCGTTAGGGCCTGGCGGGACAAAGGGGGCTGGGCTTCCTAAATGTAAATATACCTAACCATCCCAAAAAGGAGTATCTTTGACCCCCTATATTTCCCAAGACCCACCGAATGGGGAGCACCCCGGGGTAATTTTTATCGTTAATGTTATAAGAGATAGACTTCAAGCAACAAACAGCCCAGCCCGACCACGTTACCAGCCCTACATCAAAGAATCTCTTTCACAGATCCCCTGGTCACGTGTTTACTTGTTTATTTTCCCAAAACCCTCGGGGGTTGGGGAAAACTGCAGTAAGCCAGTGGGGAGAGTCCCATTCAACCCTCCCACCCCCGTTACGCAGCCTGGGGCCCAGCTTTACCTTGTGTGCTGTTGTCACAAGATTAAAACCAGTCAATCTGTGTGAAAATATTCTACTCCCCGAACCACTCTGTGTCTGAAAGTAAGCCATGAGTCCAAGCATTTATACCCCTTGTACCCAGTGTTTTGCTGTTCTTTTTCACCCCCTGGTATTCGGGGTTTTTCAAGCCCCCCGGGGTTAAGTTTTTTCGGGAAACCCCAAGGCGCCGGGCAGGGGAACCCCTTACCAGCCACCACCCCCCACCCCCGCCAAGGCAGACGCCTTGACCCCCATCCCCCCCACACAAAGCATTGGTGGATTATTTACCCTTAACTGGGCCCCAAAGGTTTTTTGGGTACAACAGGTCGGCCTGAGTTTTTTTTTGAACTGTTGTGCCAACTGTAAAAAAACCTCGGTTCGTAGTTCAACGTTTATGCTTTACCCCAGATATCTGCGCGAGGATCACCACCCCCCCGCCCCACCATCCTCCACCACCACGCCCAGTAAATTTTACCCCCTGAGACAAGTTTGTTGTTTTATTTTTTCAGATAATCTATAAAATTTCGTGTGTTGAGAAAATTTTCTTTGAGTTATATAAATTTTGAGTTACCCTGGAATTTCGTGTTAAATTAATTATTTGTTTTAAATTTTTTTATTTAACTAGTATTGTCTCTTGTTAATTATTGCGTTAAAATTTTTGGAATTTCGTTGTGTTACAAATATGCAAAGTTTTTTTTTTCTTGTGTTCCAATTTTCCCACCAAGTAGTTTTTTTTTAAAAAAGATTTTAAATTTTTTTCCCCCGCATTCCCATGTGTTGTTAAATTTTTCTGTTTTGTTAATTATTGTGTTCCCCCTTTACTACCCCGGTTATTTTGTATTATCTTACCCTTGTTTGTTAATTTTTTAATGGTGAAATTAATTAATTTTGCCCCAGTAATTATATATTTTTTTCCCCCAAAGTTTTTTTAACATTTTAACAGGCTAATTTTATGTTTTGAGTCAGTGTTTTTTTTCCTTGCCCTATTGTTTTGTGCTTGTTTTTTTGTATAGTGCTAAGGGCCTTCATTTTGCAGATTAGACAAAATTTTACTGGGATATTTTTTTCCCCTTAATTACTTGTAAAAATTAAAAAGAGCATGACTTTGAAGACAGAATTAACCTGTCCCTTTTGATGAGTATCTTCGCAAAGTAAGTGTTAATCCAAAACTTTTTTTCATTTGTTTTCAGTTTGTTGAACAAATTCCCCTTTTTTGTTTGTCTAAAGTCATTTTTTTTGTAAATTGTTCATAACTGTTTCAAGGGTTTCCCTTGTTTTGCTTGAAAAAGAGAAAGAGTGTTCAAACTATTTTATTTCAAATTTTTGTGTTGGGGAAAATTTTTTAAGTGTTTTTTTCAATCAGTCATTCCGAAATTGATTTTTTTGTAAAGTAAATTGCCAGTATTCACCTTGTTTTATCAATTTTTTTTGTTAGCTCAAGTAACTTTTTATTTTTGAGTAATAAATAATTTTTCCAGTGAACTTTAGAATCAAGCGTAAAATTACTTTTTTTTGGGAACAATTCAACCAATTTTTTATCAATTTTTAAAGTAACATTATTGAATTCTTTTAATTAATTTGGGATTTTAATTTTTGTTTTTAATTTTGTTGATATTGAAAAGAAAACTCATTTTTTGTTCAAGTTAAAGTAGATTGTTTTATCTTTGTGTGTTGAATTTTCTGCCAAGTCAATTTTGAATTTTTTTTTTTATTTTTTGTTTTTCCGTGTTATCATGCAGAATAGTTAATAAACACATTAAGCTATATTGTGCCATTTCTTTTTATTTTTTTTTCAATTTTATTCTCGTTTTAATTTCCAGTCGCTCAAGTAAAGTTAAATAATGTTGCTGCCAGTGGGCTTTAAATTTTGTAACCATTGCGATAAAATTTGTGTTTTTCCCTTCAGGCCATAATGATAAAAATCAGTGGGCTCATAGTCCCTTAATGACTGAAAGACAGTCTCTGCCTTTAACAATGTGTTTGTTCTTTGAGCTTTTTCAAAATTGCCAGAGTGATGGGAATGTAAAGTCAGATTAGTTTTTGGGAAAATATTGTTTCATTTTTCGGCCCGGGGATCAAGGCACTAGTATTACTGTCACCCTGCGGAATTCGCCCCACAATTCTTACAAATGCGTTTAATGCCTAGGTGCCGGGTATCCCGACCCCTTGGGGTGGGGTCTATCCTTGCAATGTTTGTTCAAGTAGTAGTTTCTCCAGGGGGCCCTTTTTTGAAGAAAGACTATTTGAATGAGTTATGTTCCCTTGCAAAAAAAAGAGAAAGCCGTTTTGTTGAGTGTACCACTAGAGTGCCATTGGTCCCCCCGTTCCGATAGTGCCTTCCAGTTGACAGTGTCTTTTCAGGTTTTTTGGGGTGTCGAGTAATTCTTATGAGTAAAAATAGTGAGAACCGTTTTCCTTTTCTCATACCTGATAACTATTTCAACCGGAGGATCCATCCACTCCACCATTTTTTTCCTCCAGTAGGAAAGTGATCTAAAGGGGGCTAAAGATAGAAAATTAGAAAATCCCGTTTAAAGAATTTTTGACTTTTGTTTTTTTATTAGATTTCCAGTATCTACAAGATTGTTGTGTGTTTTAAATTCTTTTTGAGTTTTGAGTTTTAACAGTATAACCCTGTTAGCCGAGTTTATCTTTCCGTTAAAACTTCTTCCCCGTAAATATTTATTCTTCCCCCAAAACCGAAGAGACATGAATACATTCGTTATCGATCAAATTTAAAATGTAATTTTGTAATCCATTATATCTAGATCCCCTTAAATTTCTTTAAATACCATTAACTCAAGAAGTGGGGGTAAGAAATTTCGTTCAAAGTTATAATGTTTGTTTTGTATAGATTCAAAAACCTGTCTGTTCAGCCTATAGATTTTAAATGCCAGGCATCGAAACATGGCCACTTCTGTCAGTATCAAAACTTTTTTAGTGTATTTTTTAAATGGTCCCTTTTGGGGGGGCCCCCGGTACCCCCTGACGTCAGACCGCGCATGTGCCAGCCTATCATAGGGAGACTGCCTCCTGTTTGACCACAGGCGAGACAGAAGGGTTTCTGGGCTCTCCCCAATTTCTGTAAAATACCGAAACCCTCCAACAAGGAGTATCTTTTACCCCCATATTCTCCCCAAACCCCACGAAGAAGAGTGCAGGCATACATCAAGGAGTTTTTTTAAGCAATAAAAAATATGCTGTCGGGGAGAGAGAGTCCCCGCACCACCTACTGCCACCGCTGCCCATCAGGCAGCCTCCGGGAAAAATGCTAAAAGCCAAACACGTGATGATCTTTTTATCTCAGCCAAACATGTGACCGTCTTTTATCTTAGCCGCATCATCTTCATAAACAACATCCCAGGGGGATTTCGTTTTCCCTGAAAATGTGTAAAATAAAAAATAATATTTAAAAAATATGTACTTTTTTTCCCTTCGCGAAAATTTTCAGGGGGGAAATCCCCCCATTTTTAAGGTGTGAATTAGAAAAATTGTACTGCCCCGGGGCTCCAGGGGCCCGTCCTCTAACCCCGCATGTCACTGTTATAAAGTGTCAAATATGTGCCTTGAATATGGAGACCCCGCTTTATAGAGGGCCCCTGCCCATTTTTTTTCAAGGCAGACTATTTTATTGTTTTATCTTGATTTTATAGTTTTTTTTTAACCCAACCCAATCCAACGTAACTTAAATGGGGCCCAAAAAACCTATGTGAAAATGTAACACAGTTATCAGGGGAGGTTGTCTAGGGATACAGACTAGAATCTGAGGTATTTTCAATAATTTTAAGTTTGAAATAATAAAGGGGGAAATTCTCGCCCATTATAATGGGGGAGGGAAAACCCGTGGGTTATACAGCGCATTGGGGGATGGGGTCCCGGTCAAGGAACCTCCCCTTGGGGGGCGAGTCCACAAGTAGCAATTTTGCCCCTTAAAAAGGGGGTTATTATTAAAATTTGTTGGTGCGTGTCTTTAATAGTATAACTGACTAAAATACCATTTCCCTTTCAGTTGTAAAAAAACGTTTTGATCCTTTACCATAAAACCTCCAGCATCGTCACCATCAGTTCCCCTTTGGGTTTTATTGCACTTTGGGTTGGGTTTTTGCGTTAACTTCCAGTTCTTTTAAATTTTTTTCCCCAGAAGCGAAATTCATACTCTGAACTTCATACTATGTTTTCCCCGGCCCACTTGAAGATTTAGTTTTATCGCCAGGAGCTTTGGGCCCACCTGGGGAGGGGTTCAGGGTCAACGCCCCCGCGGCGGTCTGAGACCAGGCCTCATGGTGACAGGGCAATAAAACCCAGGCTGTTCCCCTGGCCGCCCCAAACTGACGTAAACCACAGCCGGGTTGGTCAAGTACTGACTTTAGGTGTCTGTTTTTCACGCTACAAATTTTAGACCCTTTTTGGAGGGAATGGGGAAAAACAAAGGGTCAGTGTTCCAACGGGAATGAGAGAAGAACGGGGAAGAGAAGGAGGGAGATGATGTCTAAAAAAAGAAACTAGGGGGGGAAGGAGGAAGGGAAAAAAAGTGTTGGGAGGAGGCTGATGTGGAAGCTATTCTGAAAATGACGGAGGCGGGGGGAAGGAAGGACAGACAGCAGGCAGATGCTTTCGGGTGAATCAAAGAAAGAACCCCTGTGAGGACAGGAAGAGCCGGGGTTTTTGTTTGGGGGGGGGAAAGGGAAAATGGTGGTGCTGGCCCTGTTGGGGGGGTGGTGCTGGCAGTGTTTGGGGTGGTGGTGCGGCAGGGGAGTGGTGGTGCGGGCCCTGTTGGGGTGGTGGTGCTGGCAGTGGGTGGTGGTGCTGGCAGTGTTGGAGGGTGGGCTGGCAGGTTGGGGGGGGTGCTGGCGTGTGGGGGGGCGCAGCTGCCGCAAGGGGGGTGGTGGTGCTGCTGCCGCCGCCGCCAATGTTGGGGGGTGGCCCCCCGCGGGGTTTTGGTGCGCTCAGCGCCGCCAGGGTTTTGGTGGGTGCTACTGCTTTTCCGCCAGTGTTGGGGGGGGGGCGCCAGTGTTGGGGGGGCCCCGCCATGTTGGGGGGCGCTGCCAGTTTTGGGGGAAAGGGTGCTGCGCCAGTGTTGGGGGGCTGCTGCCAGGTTTGGGGGGGCTGCGCCAGTGTTGGGGGGTGCGCCAGTGTTGGGGGGTGCCCCCCATGTTGTCTGGTGCGCCTGAAACCCAGGCTCTGCTGGGGGCCCCCCCCCCTATCCACCAGTCTGGGATTTGGGGTGAAGATTTTTGTCCAGTTTCCTCTTGAAGGTTTCTACATTTGTTCCAGCCGTGTTTGATATCTTCTGGTAAGATGTTGAATAGTCTACCCCGGATGATGATAGTGTTCCCTTTTGCCCCACCGCCCCCCTGTTTCCCTCACTGGGTTTTTTTTCACTTCCTCCCATATCTCTCACTCCAGTATAAAGACGTGTGCAGATTTGGGCCCGGCCTTCCCCAGGTAATTTTATCATGTATCTCTCCCCCCCGATCCAATGAGTACATGTTCAAGACCTGAAGGGGTTCCCCGTAATTTGGTGCTTTTTTGGCTCAAGTGAGCCGTAAACGATCTTTTTTTTTCCAGTTTTATTTTCCCGCGAACGGGGGCCCTCACCCGAGCAATATTTTTAAACGAGGAGCACTAGCATTTGAAGGTGTTTGTTATTTTCCTTGTTGTTGTTGGTGCTGCTGCCCCGCGCTGCTGCTGCTGCCGCCGCCCCCGCCGCCGCCGCCAGTGTTGGGGTGGGCGCGCCGGTTTTGGGGTGGAAGGCGGGTGTAGTAATGTTAGTGCTGGGTGGTGGGTGCTGCTGGTTTGGGGAATGATTGTTAAATTAAAATTGGTGCATCAACAGTGTGTGCACCTTATTGTATATTATACCAGTTTTTGTTCCCACACAAGTAACTTTCCTTTTCAATCTATAACACAGGCGGGATTTCGCACATGTATTGAAATGAAATCATCAGAAAAGGATGTGGTAAGCACTTCAGTACGGGTTTAGTATGGGTTCCCAAAAAGATGGCAAACGGTATCAAAAAAATCCCGATATTTTAACATATTGTAATACATAAAATATTAAAAAAGAACACACACAAATTATATATATATATATATATATATATATATATATATATATATATATATATATATATATATAAACACACACAAGTATTTGTCAGAGGGCTGAAGGGGGGGTTTTGAGGGGTTTGGCATTTGAGAGAATGGATCAAAGGAATGATTTGGGAGGCGTATAAATTGGGGGAAGGAGGGGGGATGGGGGTCGTCCAAAAAAGGTTGGGGGGGGGGAAAAAAGGGGGTTTTTTGGGGCAGGGGTTTGGGACTTTCCCAAATGTTTGAGCGTGTTAGATGGGAGTGAATGGGACGAAGGGTTTTTTTGGGACATGCGACGGGAGGGGCAGGAACATTTTTTTGAAGGGGTTCAGGAAAACCAGTTAATTGAAGGGTTGAGTCCTGGAAATGGGACGACAATGCCGCACTTTAAAGGAGGGGGCTGGGATGTGAAACTGGGGGGACTATTCTCAGCGTCGTATCGGGCCCTCTGCAAAGACAGTGATTATGTATGGGGGAAAGGGAATGATGATGAAAGATTTTTTTTTTTGGGGATTTTCTTTTTTTTTTTGGGTCCCCCCCCCGGGGGAGACGGCCGATTTGTTGAAAAAAAATATATAAAACAAACTGTGTGGGGGAAGGGCGGGGGCCAGACCCAGAATCGACCTCGAAACCACAACTAGGTGGGGCCCAACTAGGTGAGTACACACACACACACACACACAAAAAAGAAGATGGAAGACCAAGGAAACGGGAAGGGCACTGAATGGATCGGGGGAATACCCACAGGAGGCAAAAACGGCAGGGTGGGGATGGGTATCACAGTGGCCCCTGGGGGGGTGTAGCGGGGTCAGTCCGGGACCAGTGCTATTTTGCATATGTGAATGACATGACGGATGGGATAGACTCAAAGTGTTCTTTTTTGATGTAAATTTTTGAGAGAATCACATCGATGAAGCCCAAAACGGATGGACCGACAAGTTCCCTGGAGCAACTGGTTTCCCGAATTTAACCCCAAAATGCAAATCAGAAGATCGGAGAAGGCGAAGACCGCTGACGAGTCGGGCTAGGGGACAAAGACTACAAACCCTCATAAAAGGAAAAGCCCTTTGGGGGTGAGAAACCCCCCGTCCCCGGGAAGCAAAATAAACCCAAAATAACGCGGCAGTTTGGGCACTCAAACCTAAGATTGGTTCGTTCCTTAACAAGGAATCGTTCGGGACACGAAGTATACGCGGGCCCACTGAGTATGGCACCAGTCGGCCCCACCTGGTCAACGTCAAATTAAAAAAGTAAGGTTTTGACAAGGGACCCCTCGGGGACCCCTTTTGAAGAAAGGTTGGGAAAGGATAACAACCAGGACGAAGGGGTTGGGGACATGATAACCCCAAAAAGGGGGAACGACAAAGGGAGAGGACGGATGTTCCCGAGGGGAAAAAACAGAAACAAGGGGGCACAACTGGAAGCTGAAAACTAATGAGCGAGGGGTGTTGGGAATTTTTCAGCCATAAAAGTTGGAAATGGGAAAAGTTTGGGAACGATATAGTGAGGGGGAAACCCCATAGTTTTAAGACAAGGATAGGGGCTCCGGAGCAGAGGGGGCCCCGGCACAGTGCAGAGGGGGGCCAGGAGCGAGTCTCGACCCCTGCAACCAAATTAGTGAGTAAAATTGCGGACATGGGGGTGGCCTTGTTTCCCGCACGGGGGGCCGGGGGTTCACCCGGCGGGGAAACATTTCGGGGCACCACACAAAATATATACAACGGCCTAGTGTTTCGACGGCCTAGGAAAAAATGGTAACAAAAACACGCGATGAAAATCAAAAGTGGCCGTTACAGGTACTTTTGAGTAAAAAAAAAAAGGCAGATCTGAGTGATCGCCGAGGGGGGGGGAAGGGGGGAGATGATTTCCTCTGATTCCATGAGGCAAAAGGGGAAAAGGGGGAAAAGGGAAGCAGGAGAGGGGAGGAAAAATGAAATTGATTGTCATTGGTTTGTGGGATGAGAATAGTTTGGGCAGAAAATTTTTTTTAAAAGGATCGATAGGTACCCCCGCAAAAAAGTTCAATCGGTTTTTTATTCCATTTTCAACATACCATTAGACACAGCAACAGAACGGTATCTAGATGAATGGGTTCAGACAACACGTTATAAATTGACAATCAACACTTGGGTACTTTTTTGAGGAAAGTTTTCCCACAGGGGAAACGAAGACTCTTGACTAGTGGATGGACCCCAAAGACCCCCCCTCCTGTTTCGCCCCACCTGACTATATATAAGCCACCCCTTTCGGCATGTGCTGTACTTTCTAAGATGGACTAATACATCGATCAGGCGGGGGCTGATTTCCCCTTCCCCACCCTTTTTACTTTGTATTGGGCTGATAACCCCGGTGGCGAAACGTTTCAATAAAGATACCCAAAGGGCAATTGTGTAATTTTTTTAAAAGAACGGTTCTTTGGTAGAGAAACTCCCCTGCCTTCATCACTTGCACGATTTTTGGGGAGACGGGGTTAGGGACAGCAGGGCCGCCTTTTTCAACGTCTTCAAATCTTGCCCACCTTCGACAGTATATAAGACTATTCTCATGCCTCGGCTTCAAAAATCCCAAACTGGGGACTGCAACCAAACTTTTTTACAAGGCTGATGGACTGTTCATCATCTTTCATCACTTCACGCCTTCAATCTATTTTCTGTATTTTTACTGAAGAAGCCTACCCGGGAGGCGTAACGTTTCAACAATAAAGATACCCAACTGTTGACACGTGTCTTACTAGACGGGTTTTGGTACTGTGTAGGTGTAAACGATCTGTTCCGTTTCTATCTTCTGCAGGACCAATATGGCCGAAACCCCCAAGGCTGGGCAGCGGGGGGCAAAACCATGACTGATGCATTTTTAAACAAAAAGGGAAAAACAGCAAATCTGCCCCCGGGTGGGGGGGGAAGGGGGGAGGGGGTTGAAGATGCGGTGTTAGAGTGAGGGAAGATAGGTAATAAAGGTGGGGGGGGGAGCATGGGGAAAGGAAGTTCCCAAGGAAGGGGGCGAAGAGTTAATCTCACCCCGTGATTCCCAACCTTAACAACGACCCCCTTTACCTTTTTTACTGCCTCCCACTTTAAAATAAAAAAATTTTTTGCTCATGAATAATGTGTTTATTAAAAAAGTAGTTTCTGACGGAAAAAACGGTACCCTTAAAAAAAATATTCCTGAGGTTTTTCAAAGCCATACTTTTTAAAAAATATTGATCTATGTCCTGAACAAAAAAATTGGACACGGTCGGCACTAAAAATTTTGGGTGGTTTGGGGTTTGCCATTCCAACTTTTTAATTTTAAAAAGTTTCAAGACATTGCATAAAGGGATTTTAAAGGGAACGTTTTTTTCCCGCCCAGTATTTGAGATTCACATTTAAACTTTAAAATAGTTACGTTCGTCAAGTACAGTATGTATTCTTGGCAATTTTCGAACATTTTGTATGACTGTAAATGAAATTTCGAGCCGAGGAACGGTGGGGCGTCTTTAGGGACATCGAATAGTGCAACATTTGTCCTTTCAATATTCTAGGGTTTTGTCTTTTGGGGTCTTGAAATCTTTAGAAATGACTTCAGAAAAACTTTCTTTCCCCGAATGCATTTGTTGTTAACACGAACAAATGACTTGATTTTTTATTGGGTCCAGATTCCTTATCTTCCCTTGAAATTTAATATGATGGGTTTTTTTTTCCCTTAGTAAAAATGAACTAAGAATACTGAAGAATTTGATCAAGGGGCAACTTTTTCAGTGGATCCCCGAAAATTCTTAGTTAATTTTTTTTAATTATTTTTTTGTATCATGTGGATGAGCTAAACCCGTTTGGGGGTCAAAGGGGAAAATAAAAGGTAACCAGGTTTGATCCGGGGGATGGATCAATTCTTGGTGTCATCCTTCCCAATATTAAAGATGCTCTGAAAAAAATTGACAGACACCCTTTCTTTTGAAGGCAAACAGAACGAGGGGGAACACAGAAGAGGGCAACACAGGGGGGCAACACAGAACGAGGGCAACACAGAACGAGGGGGAACACAGAACGAGGGCAAACAAAAGAGGGCAACACAGAAGAGGGCAACACAGGGGGAGGGCAACACAGGGGGGAAAAGAAGAGGGCAACAGCGGGGCAAACAGCGGGGCAAACAGAACAGGGGGAACACAGAACGAGGGCAACACAGAACGAGGGCAACACAGAACGAGGGGGAACACAGAACAGGGCAACACAGAACGGGGCAACAGTGGATATATAAATATAAAAGGGGAAAAAAGAAAATAAGATAGCATAACACAATGGCCCATCAGTTACCAGGAGGTATAAGAGGAAAAAAATGAAGCGGATGAGGAAAATTATGAAAAAAGAATGACGACAAAAATTAAGTGGAGGAAGAAAGGGGAAATGAAGATGATAAAGGTAAGATAGGAAAATGAAAAATAGAGTGAAAAAAAGAATGCATAAAAGGATGAAAACAATGAAAAGAAGATGAAAGGGACGGAAGTTAAGATGAAGGATGAATAAAAAAGGGAGAGAAGCAACCAATAGGGGAGAGAATCAACACCCCAAAGGCCTTTGGGGAAGATGGGGGAATTGGGGGGAGGGGAAGGGGAATAGAAGGGAAGGAAGAGGAGCGGAAGAGGAAAGACAAGGAGGGGAGAAAATAGAAGGTAAGACGAGAAGAAAAAGGGAATGACGAGGAAAGAAGGAAGGGGGAAAGAGGACTGAACAAAAGGGAAAAAGGAAGGGGGAAAAGGAAAGTAGGGAAAAGGGGGAAATAACAAAAAAGTACACCCCTTTTGACTGTTTCAAGTTTTTTTCCACTCCACCCGCCCTGGGCCAGGCTCATCTGTTGATGACCGAACAACCCTGTTGCGCTGGGGTCCCGGCCCCATATCTGCCAGACAGAGGTTAATCCTTCCCTGGCGAAGGAAAAATTTTTAGTTTTCTTGAAATTCTCCTTTTAGCACCTTTGATATCTCTGGCAAAAAGTTAAATCTGGGGGAAAAAAAAAGTGATGTGTTTCATTGTGCCCGCGCCCTGCTCTTCACTGAGTTTATTCTAAATTCATTTTTTCCCCCAGTATGGGTTTTAAATTTTGGACAAGTTCTTAAAAAGGGAAGGGAGCAAGAATACCCAAAGGGTGGATTTAAATAGGTTTATATTGATTCACAAAAGTCGGTCAGCCGATCCGTCTGCCTGCGTTATCAGAGAGGGACTGAGAAGACCTTCGGCCTAGTCATAGTTCAAAAAGTTTTTAAATTAGCTTAGACGGGACCCTGTATATTGATAATCGGCACAATATATATATAAAAGTTTTTAACACTGGAGCGATTTAAGGCCCCTCAAGTATTTTCACATATATATTATCATATATATATAAATATTAGACTATAGGTCCCAAATTTAAAGTTTTAATGGCCTATTAAATGATTTTTGAATATTCCACCCTTGATCTTCCCGCCTTAATGGATTTGGGGAAAGAGGGAAAAAATAAGGAAGAAAACGCCCCCCCGAGTGAACGAACAAACTATTATTATAGCCAATGAGTCACCATCGTCAGTTTCTTAACGCTTCCACTTATTTATTGTGGGGTTGTTAAATTATGTTGGGTTGCCGAATGATTTTTGGTTTCGGTTTACATTAAGGGGGGCGGGGGATTCCCCAAAAAAAAACCGTGGGTGTCGGCTCAATGCACCTCTCCCCAAAAGTTTTTTTAAAACACCTTTATGAAGGACCGTTAACGAAAAGAAAAAAACCATTATAGACCAGATTTGCCCCCCAAACCTTTTACCCCCAAAGAACCTCCCACTTCCTTGCCCACCTTCCCCGATCGAACACAATATTAAGAAGGTAGAGAAGGGGAAAATTACTCAATTTAATACCCCCCCTAGACACCACACCCAATTACACCCCAAACGCCGGAGTTAGAAAATGACAATGAGGATAAGTATGATGACTTCATGGGAACAGTCCCCATTAAAAAGAACATCGACCCCCCCATAAAAATTTGAGTCCTCCATTCCCAAATAAAAATATGAAAAAAAATCAAAAAAAAATCAGATGCAAAAACGAGCAAAAAAATTTTAGTAAATTGAATCCGGGGGTTGATATCACGATGCCCTTTTAATAATAATTGGGTTTCCGATGTGGTGGACCCCAAACAGTTTTAGGAAGTTCAACCTTTGTGGGTGCCCCCCGAATCAATATTAAGACTAAAAATTGAACTCTAGATAAAAATTTCCAATATTCACTAAAATGAAAAATCACTTCACGGAATAAGATATTAAATTTTGGGACTGATCCACATACTGACTCCCAATGACAAACAAATTTGGAGGGTTCAAAAAAAAAAATTAAGAAATGTTTTATCCAAGGGAGTCAAAAGGAGGACTCACTGTAACCCCGTTATCATTTTTTTGGCCCCCGCCAATGGGCGGGGGAAATAAAAAAAACAGCAAAGGGGTCAAATTATATTAAATTTAAGGAAGGGGAGAAAGAAGAGACAAGAAGAGTAATATTGGGGAAGGGGGGAAGATGGAAAGGATGAAGTTGAGTAAATTCGAAAGAATAGGGCGGGGGAAAAGACGGGGAGCACATGACGTGGAAAGGGAAGGGCGAGCGCGATCTAAAGGGAAAAACCCCATCTATAAGGGAACACACAGCACTGCTTGGATAAAAATCACCGGTTTAAGGGGAAAAAGGATATCAGATAAAAAAAGGTTAAAAAAAATAAGAAAAATTTTAGCATGAAAAAATGAAAAGGAAGTAATCCGTTTTTGGGCCCCAAAAAAAAAAAAACCAGAACAGAAAAAACCAAAAACCAAAAAACAAAAAATAATTAAGGGTTTTTAAAATTCACAATTTTGGGCATTTAATCAAGATGGAAAATGGGAGAAAAGAACGGGTGCAAGAATAAGTTTTTAGAAAAACCCAAAAAATTATTTAATGACTGGGTCAAAAAAATGTAAAGCAAAAGGATATAAAAATAACCCCCTTAACCTTTTCCCCCCTTTTATCAAAGCTGCAACCTCTTCCCGCCCCATTCTTTCCCCTCCGTTCCCCCATTCCTTCCCCCTACGTTTGGCGCACCTCTTGATTTCTCCCAGGTCCGCCCCCCCCCCACGGCCCAACCCTTTGGTCTCATGTTAGGAGTTTCCCCCCCCCCCCCTTTCCCTCCCTACTGCCCTTTAAAAATAAGTGTGTATCCAAAAAAAAGAGCCCCGGTCCCCCAAAACCCAGATCCTTTGGGAAGTTTGTAAAAAAATTTCCCATGTATAATGTTTAAAAATTTATATTCATTTTAACCCATCCCTTTCCCCAAAACGTGATTCCCACATTTTAAAAGTAGTAAAACAAAAAAATAAGTCAGAAGGGTTGGGGTGAAAAAAAGCTGTTTATGGAAGGGGGGGGTCTTTTTTTTATTTCCCTTTCTGTTCTCTTAAACCATAAAAATTTTGTCTCGTGGCCCAGATTATCGGGGGAACTTCTGAATCTCCAAAAATTTCAAACCACACCTGACGGAAAAAGAACTATAAAGATATAAATAAAATTTTCTAAATCATGTGTCAACACGAATTTTGTAATGGGGAATTGATGATAATATCGGCAATTACAATTAGGAACATCGTTTTTTTTCAAGGGGGGCGGGGAAGAGGAAAACCTTGGACCCAAGGGATTTAATAACTGAATTTGAAAAAAGGGGTGCCGTAGGAAAAACTGACTGTGGGCGATCTTTTCTTCAAATTTCCAAAGAAAAAATCTTTAAAAAACACAGGATTTTTGGAACACTAATATAGCTCGTAGATACAATAATATTGAAACAATAAAAAATAAAAAGTATTAATATTGGTAGAATTTCCGACAATAGTTTCAGTGTCCTTTATTTAAAAGTTAAAAAGAAAGGGAAAGGCGCAAAGAGAATGATGGGAGTGGTGGGGGAAAAAAAAAAGGCAAAAAAGGTCTAGTTTTAAAAAAAACCCCAAATGTTTCTGCATTTTGGCCGGGGTTATATTTGATCCCAAAGAAATGTATAAAGGGGGAATTTGAGTTATGATAAAATTGAAAATTGCCTTCCCCCACATTCTTTTTTGGTGGGTTTTCTTGTCAAGGAAAAGGCAAAATTTCTCCTGAAGGATCAATTTATTAACCTCGATGAAACTTTGATCATTTTTGAAGGTCTTCTGCCGACTTTTTCGAATCGGCGGGGTATGCGAGCTCTTGTTTTCGTTTTTTCAGAGTGCATACGAAAAGGTAATGTATATCATATTGTCTTTAATTAATGCCTATTGTTTATCCCGGAAAAAACCAAATTAGTCCCAAAACTTGCACACGAAAATCACTCCAAAGCAAAGATCGGCAGGCGATGTAACACCCCCCAATGAAGGGGGGTGCCACAGCACGTTGAGGAAAACCAATAAGGTCAGGGCCCAAGATTGTTCAACTGCCTCCCCTCAACATAAAGGGGTTACCCAAAACCCCGGCTGTCTTCAAGAGGGACCGGCAACCAAAACGGTACCGACCACCCGGTTGGCGTAAGTTTGGGCTGCGGGCCCGCAGTAACGCCTGGTTGATCAGGCCTTCAACATGGGCCGGTAAGACCGGGGCCCCGGGGGCGTTGACCCCCAATTTCTCCAGGTTTGCAGTCTTATTGATCAATTTCAGTCCATTTTAAAAAATTTTATTAACTCTCTTAGCATAGAAAACTGTAAAATCTATAATTATATTCTTCCCCGTAGGGGTTTTTGTATATACTGTACTAGGAGGTACTGACAAAGGGGGTGAAGGCAGACTTGTTTCAAAAGGGTTGGGAAGATACAAAAAAAAAGTGTGCCACAAACATCAGGAAAATATATTCATAGTCTCAGTGATTAAGAACAACAACAACAACTGGAGGCTTCCCCAAAAATAACATTCAACTAGGGATTCATAAGAGCCCCCGGCGCATCGATAACAGTTAACTGGGGGAAAAATTTTGCCAGCCTCTGATCGAGCCCGAGAACCACACCCTTTAAAAAAAAAAAACAAAATTTTCAAGATCCCAAATGGTGAGGAATCCAAAAGCGGCCAATAGAAACAAAAGGGACTGTCCCCCGACCATAATTAAACAACTATGAACATATACGGGATTGACACGTGTTCAGTGTCCCATTTGAGTGTACACCTTATGAAATCCCCCCCAAAATTGGGAAACCCTTTTGTGATAACAACATACCTTGTCTTGATTTTTATTTTGATTGCGCCCTTTTACGATGATGGGGGTTTTTCTCGCAATTTGATGAACCTTAAATAAATACAAACGTGAAACTTACCTATAGCCAAAAGGGGTTTTTGGGGAAGGGGGAAAACCTTTTTTTTAAATTTTGATTTAATTTCCCTTTTTCGATATGGCGGGTTTTCCAAAAAGGATAACCAAAAAACGGGAAAAAAGGGGGGAGAAGAAAAAGGAAAAAAAAGGAAGGAAAGGGGAAAAAAAAGAAAAAGGGGGAAAAAGGGAAAAAAGGGGGAAAGAAAAACGGAGAAAGAAAAAGAAGGGAAAGAGAAAGGGGGAAAAGAAAAAGGCGGAAAAGGAAAAAAAAGGGGAAAGAAAAAAGAGACGGAAAAAGAAAAAGAGAGGGAAAAAGAAAAAAGAGACGGAGAAAGAAAAAGAGACGGAAAAAGAGAAAAAGAGAAAGAGAAAAAGAGAGAAGGAAAAGAGGGAAAAAAAGAGCGGAGAAAGGAAAAAAGAGACGGAAAAAGAAAAAGGGGGAAAAAGAAAAAGAGAGGAAAGAGAAAAAGAGAGGGGAAAAGAAAAAAAGAGAGGGGAAAAGAAAAAAAGAGACGGAAAGAAAACAAAAGAGAAAAAAAAAAAGGAAAAAAGGGGGAAAGGAAAAAAGGGGGGAAAAGGGGGAACAAAAAAGGGAAAAAGGGGCGGGGAAAAGAAAACAAAAGGAAAAAGAAAAAAAAAAAGGGGGGGAAAAAAAAAAAGGGGGGGGAAAGAAAAAAAAAAAAGAAAAAAGGAAAGAAAAAGGAGGGGAAAAAAAAGGAAAAAAAGGGGGGAAAAAAAAGGGAAGGGAAAAAGAAAAAGAACAAAGGAAAAAACAAAAAAAAAGGAAAAACAGAGAAAAAAGGGAAAGAAAAAAGGGGAAAAAAAAAAAACAAAAGGGAAAAAAAAAAGGGAAAAAAGGGAACAAAGGAAAAAGGGGCAAAAAAAAAAGGGGCAAAAAAAAAAAGAAAAAGAAAAAACAAAAAAAAAAAAAGCGGAGAAAAAAAGGGGGGGAAAAAAAAAAAAGGGAAAGGGAAAAAAAAAGGAAGGGGAAAAAAAGGAAAGAAAAAAAAAGGAAGGGGAAAAAAAAGGAAGGGGAAAAAAAAGGAACAGGAAAAAGGGGGAGAAAAAAAGGAAGGGGAAAAAAGGGGGGAAAAGAGAAAAGGGGAAAAAAAAAAAGGGAGGGAAAAAAAAAAAAAGGGGCAAAAAAAGGGGGGAAAAAGGAAAGACAAAAGGAAAAAGGGGGGGGAAAAGGAAAAAAGGGAAAGAAAAAAGGGGGAAAAGAAAAAGGGGGGGGAAAGAAAAAAGGGGGAAAAAAAAAAAAAAGGGACAAAAGGGGGAAAAAGGGAAAAAAAGGGGAAAGAAAAAAAAAAGAAAAAGGGGGGGAAAAGGGAAAAAAAAAAAAAAGGAAAAAAAAAGAACAGAAAAAAAAGGGCAAAAAAAAGGGGGGAAAAAGAAAACCAAAAAAGGGAAAAAGGGCAAAAAAGGAAAAAAGGGGGAAAAAAAAAAAGGGGAAGAAAAAAAGGGAAGAAAAAAAAGGAAGGGGAAAAAAAAGGAAAAAAAAAAGAAAAAATTAATAAAATTCTAATTTAAAAATAGGAAAGCACTGGTTTGGCAGAGTATGCAAAAGGTTGAAAAAAAGCGCCACAGCAACACCAACGATGGCTGGCCTAACATTCGAGTCAACCATTTTTTACCCTCACCAAACTATTTTCATAAAAACCAACCAAATGTTTTTAAGAAAAAATTATAATTTTATTACTGGGGGGTGGGAGGACAGATGCACCTACCCCTTTTCCACCCCACTGATTACCATTCTCATCACCCTTAGGGCCCGTCCTTCACGTCCCAGCCCCCCCTACCCAGTCTTGCCCTGGGCATACCCTTTGCCCTGTATCTCCTCCCAAAGGGCCCAAAGGTTCCCAACCCCTCTGTGCCTAAGTTTGAATGACGTTTTGCTCGCTGCCACCATGAGGCATGCCCAAAAAAAACCCCCCCCACCCCCCACAACAAGGAGCTAAGACCGACCTCTGCAACCAAAGGCCAGTAAAAAAAGTATCCCAAATGGTAACTCCAGGGAAAATTTATTGAAGCATATATAGAATTAAAAACAAAAGTGCATTAAATGAAAAAAAAATGGCAAATCGCAAAAAAAAAAAAATAATAGAACTAAGCATGAAAAAAAAAAAATATGGGTTTTAAAAATTATGTCTGGAGGGAAACCCAGCAAACATTTCAACCAACATACGGGTTTTTTAAAAGGGAAAGTTGGGGAAACTTGGAAAACCTTTTGGTCTTTTCAACATATCACTCAAACGAATAGTGCCCGAAAAGTGAAAAAAAGGCAAATTTATCCATCTACAAAACAGGAGACAGGGGTTTTCTTAATTATAGACCAATAAGCCTATAACCCCCCACAGCAGGAAATCCAAGGTTATTCGAAGCCCCCTTTAAAGAAAATTTATTAACGAATTTAGCACAGTTGTAGGGGAAACAAACAAAATTTCTGATATCCGAACCCTTAAAACATAAGGTCAACTTCGACGTGGGGGAGGGGAAGGTTTTAGAAAGATCACAGGTAAACCAAAAAGGGTGGATTCGAACCCATGGCGGCGAACCCAAACTCCAAGCCAGTGTGCATCAACGGGCCTTAAGGGCATGGACCAGTGGATATACACTCCTGGGTTTTGACCCATTCCCATGGGTTTGAACCACCCCTTTTTTGTTTGTAATCTTTTAAAACATTTCGTGAATCATAAGCGTCATTATGGCGCATATCACTAATCAAAGAACATAAGTCTCTAAAACAATTTAAAAAAAATTTAGTACATACAGTTATAGATAAAATTTTTTTTATATCCTAAAAAGTCGAAAACCAGGCTCGTTATTTTGGGGGGCGGACGAGTTGGGGGGGCGGCTGAGCTGGGTGACCCCGTGGGTTGTCCGTACCCAACTCCCCAAACCCCCCCTCTACTATAAAAATTCAAATAAAACCCGAGGAAAACGCCGTACCCTTTTTTTCTTTATTACCCCTCTAAGAATTTGAGTGGAATCTTGAATTCGGTTCATCCCGGACCATTATCAGGTCACAAGGGAAAATTTTTTTCAAGTCTCTCGGGGGAATTAATTAGGGGAAAGAAAAATCGATTGATTTTTTAAATTTCGGGGACATTTAACTATTCCCCTACTGGTCTAAACAAAGTGTATAGACGGGGGGATCTAGTTTGGAATTCAACGCCCTTTTTTTTAGAATTATATTATTAGGACTTAAAAAACCCCCCCAAACCATGTGGGGGTGGGTACAGTGATTTAGGTTTCAGTGTTTTTGCGGAAAAGGGAAGGGGAAGGCAATCATAAGATAATAAACAAGTTTCAGAATAAAAAGTTAAAAAAGGGCCCCGGCAATACACAACCCCCACATATAAAGAGGGAGTTTGGGCCATTGGACCATTTGTAAATGGTCCGTCGGGGGAAAATGTGTAATTCTTTTTATTTCGGGGGTTTTGTGTAAAGAATTATTCGAAAACACCGGTTTTGTACAGGACGGTTGGGCCAGCATGATCCACCGACGTCACCACCACCCCCCACCAAGCCAGCCCCTTGACAGCTTGCTCAGTCATGATGGGTGCCGCCCACACACCCCCTCGGGATGCGGGCGCAATTTTATCAATTATCCTCAGAAACAGACGAAAGTCTGTTATTTTTTTTTTCTTTT
Organism: Cherax destructor; assembly: GCA_009830355.1. NCBI lineage: Eukaryota > Metazoa > Arthropoda > Malacostraca > Decapoda > Parastacidae > Cherax > Cherax destructor. The sequence continues at coordinate 46,038 of WNWK01011055.1, read as the reverse complement.
TCAAGGAAAGGGGGGAAAAGCCTTGGGAAATTTTAAAGCTTAATGAGCTGCTTTAGGTGCTTTAATTGATGTTTTTTACTGGGGGGGGGGAAAGGATTTTACCCTTCCCCCGCCTTTGGTGTTAGTTTATCGAATATTTGTTGGTCCCGAACGCAAAATTGTTGGGGAAAAGATCATCTCTATTTAAAACTCCACTGAAGGTGATCGTGCAACGGAAACATGTATGAACAAAACATGCAAGTGAAAGGGGAATACATGATAAGCCATTTTTCCCTGCATAAAAATGTCAAATGTGAAAAAGGTTTTTATTTTCTATAAAAATTATTTTTGTTCCATGCAATATTATACATTTTAAAAATCATAACACCATACTGGTTAGGGAATAATTAATATTTACAATTAGTATACCCACATGCAAATATAAACATTTTCTACACTTATCATTAATGGGGTTTTTACTAATATTTTAAAAATGAATCAAATTATTTTTTTGTAGCTGTTAAAAAGTTCTTTACTTATCATAAGTGCCCAACTACATTTTTCTATTTTTAATACAATTTTCCTCATTATTTTTTATTTTTTTTGAAATGCCAGACTGACTGGCCTGTTTGACTAAAAAATCTAAATCGGTTGTGTGATACCGAACTTTGACAACCCCACTCTGAAAGTTTTAAAACACTCAACATCCAACGTTCATTTCACTTTTAGTACTGTGCATAATAAATAATTATATATATATATATATATATATATATATATATATAAAATTATATATATATATATATATATATATATATATATATATAAAACACAACAGGCCTAGTGTCTAATCGACATGTGCCGACAAAATGGGAACACCCCAACACACACACACACACACACACAAAAAGGATAATCAAGTAAAAACCCTTTCCTGAAACTTTTTCGGGAAAAAACTAACTCACAGGCAAAAAAAGCAAAAATCTTTAACCCTTTCAAAAACTCGGCCTGAAGATTAAAAAGTTCTTTATCTGCCAACATCTTCAAATTTGTTAAAAAGCCCCCCTTTTTTGGAACCTGAAAACAGTATCCATGATAAAAAAATCCTAAAACCCTTTTGTTTTCATCCTAAAATTCCCTGTTCTTGTTCACTTTTTAACTCCATATATTGTATGATAGGCTGCAACCCCTTCTTTTAAACACAACTCAAAAAATTGAACATATACTACAACAGTTGTATTGAAATTTTAAAGTAACATCCCTCAAAACAAGACAATTATTTTTTTTGTAATATTTAATAAACATTCATTTTTTTTTCCTATAAACTGTTTTATGAAAGTATAGTCTTAGTTTTGACCGAGATGTTGCATTCTATGAGCCTTCAGATTATTGTATGTCCTGTCAGTAATACTGAAATAGAGACTAGTATTTTTTGTAAACTTAAAAAATTTTTTTACAGAACAAAATTAAACAAAAATGTTAAGCCAATGTCAAAGATTGCAATTTTAAATTTTTTAAAACCAAACAAAAAACTTTTTTTAAAGGGGGTAGATGGTGGTGAAGGGAAAAGTCAAGAAAAAATTTAAAATTGGTTGGACATTTTTGGGGGTGACGCCCTTTAACTGAAAACAATTGTGATTTTTACCATTCCCGGACCGGTGAAAGGGAAGGACTAGTCAGATGAAAAAAGCCCCGAGGCCGGGTCATTATATGAAAGGGGTGCGTCAAAAAAATTTCATTTTTCCCGGGAAAATTTTCCCGTAACCATGTAAACCAATTAATTAATAACCAGTAGTTATAAATTAATTTAAACTCCCGAATCCCGAAAAATTCAAGGGGTTTTTTAATGTATGTCAATAATGTTTTTTATATATCAAATGTATGATGATTATTATTATTAATTATTTTTCTTCTGGTCCCTTTTTTTTAGGACTGGAAGGGACACCATGTATTATTGCATTTTTTTTTGGTAGTCAATTGGGAATTTTGCCAAAAGACAATACCCCCAATCAATTAACGTATATCGAGAAAATTTTTAAAATCGACTTAGAAAACATTTTCTTTTTAAAGATACAAGTCACCGTCAAAACCCCCTTTTGGGTTGGGTGTACTTTCCCGTGTGCAACCCCCCCCTAATCCGTCCTCATTAATTTTATTTGTACGAGGCGATAAACCTGTGATTCAAGGGAAGGATGGGGGTGGGTCCACGCCCCGTGATCTCGTCAAAATGATACACATGGATCAAGGCTTTTTTATCCCCCCCTTCACGTTCCTGGTGAAGACCTGTAATGTTACATCAAGGCCAAAAAAAACGTTTAAATTTTAAACTATTAACAAGGGAAAAAAAAAAAACAATGGTTTAATACAAGTAGGCAAACAAGCCAATAATAAGAAAATAGTTGTTCAATGGAAAATAAATCATTAATAAATGTATGTTTTTGGGATGGGTAACAAACCAGTTATAAGGTTGCACTCGATGAAAAGCAAGTCTAATATTAATGCAGTCAGCACGGAAAAAAGCAACTGTTAACAAAAAAAAAAACAAGAAAGTTTAAATGAGAAAGCACAAAAAAAAGTAAACCCCCAACACTTAAACCCCCTCCCAACCCCTTTTGACTTTCCCACAAGGGTAAAAAGGCCCAAGAAAATTTATTTTGCCTAAATTACAATATACGGGGAAATTTATATGACGCCAAAAATTTATATGTTTTCAAACCATGTTGACACACTGTTGGTTAGAAACATATCGGCCTCCTGCTGACTTCATTTACACTGATGGGTATAAATGACAACCAAATCGACATACGGCTGGTTATTTAAAGATTATATACTGACACTTCTGGCTGCAACATGAAAACATATATTGATACTTTATGGCTATAACAAGACAATACACTACTGGTTTAACACATATAAAAAACACACACGTTATAACAGAACAATGTAGACAGATACTACTGATTATAACCCCCCCCTCCACACAAAAACCCTGAATAGATAAAATTTTCAACAAAAACTTTAACCAGGGGGTGGGCCAATCCCCGCCTGGGAAAACAAAACCAAAAGAAAGTCCCTTTGAACACAAACAATAAAAATCATCTCGTGTACAAAAAGGGGGTCAAGTTTGGGGAGAAGGCTGAGCCCACTAATATTACATTTCAAAGACTAAACCTGAGGGGTCATTTCAACTTTTTAAAAAGTTGTTGCTTTTTTAAATGAGTTTTAAAGTACTTGAATTTTCATGTCCTGAATCCAAATATCCCCTCGAAAAATGTTTTATTTGCTATAGTTTTAAAAGATAAGCATGCAATATTTTTTTTATTATAATACTACGGTCAGTATGTTTTAAACTCTTCTTACCTACTTTCTCCCTTTTGTTGACTTTTATAGTGGGCTGAAGAATCACCCTTGCCCCAGCAATACCCCCAAGAAATTTTGTCCCCCCTTTTCCCCTGGTACCATTTCCCGGTTGAAATATTTTGGGTGAAACCTTCACCATGTTCGTCACAAACGCCCAACATTTCCCTGGAAAAGCAAATGTGACCCAAAAAAGTGGTTTTTAAGTGCATGTTACATCCCATATTTTTTAAGCCTTGATGGGTTTTCCCCCAAACTTCATAGTTGTTTTCCTTCTTTTTCCCGAGAAATCCCTTCGCCACAAATTTAAAGCTTTTTCCCCCCTGAAGGTCGTCCCAAAATCACCATCTTTAAGAACCTCTCGAATCTGAGGACCAGGACTCCCCCTTATCTTGGTCGCTCAGTGAGGGGGAAAGTGTTAAATACTTGAATCCCCGACCGGTTGTCAAAGTTTTTCCTTGCCCCAGTTTTTTTGAGGTGGTGGGGGCTTTTTGTTTGGTTCAAATGGAATTGAAATTTTTTTATCCCCGGCTCCATGATTGACTGGTGGCCCGTCTCCCGAGGGGGGAACCTCTTGCACGGCTGTCCCCTTCACATGAAAGCTTTGTGTTCCGCCCTGCGCCCATCACAAGAAACAACCTTTAACCTTTCCCCCAAAATATAAACTTGCCCGCACAACCACCTTCTATGACTGCTGAACAAATTTAAGGGAAGCTGTGGTAAAAAAACACTGCCGCAAGCCTGGTCCTGTTGTGACATGCAGGGGGAAAAAGGCAAAAACAATTGTAACCATGATATTCATTTTCAGTGACCTAAAAAAGTTGGGAAAATTTTCCCCTGGTTTCGAAGCATTTTTGGCTGTTGACCGTCAATGCTATGTGACAAATAGGGTTAATAACAGAGGGCAAAAGGCCCAGATAATTAAATTTTTAAAGTGCTAAACCCATAAAAATCAAGGGGCCTGGGAAATGGAAAAATCAGATTCGACCCCAAAAAAAGGGAAAAACAGGGCCAATTCCTTGGGTCGAACTTTTCTCCCCAACAAGCCCCCACTGGAGAGGGTAGACGGGTGAAGGTCGGGGCACAGGGGTGAAAGGGGGGCAAGACATAGTTGTTGAGAAACATTTTCAGTTAATTTTTTCTTTGGGCAAATTTCACAAAAGGTTATATTTAATCATGTGAATTTCTAGGTACATTAAAAAGGCCCCAGAGCTGGGCACATTGAAGGGGGCCTACTTGCGGGATTTGGGGGTTCCCCTTGTAAAAACACGGGGTTTTGGGGGTCATAGGGGCCCTTTCCCACAAACCCTTTTGAAAAGTTAACAACAGTTTTTTTTGGGGCCCCCAAAACCTTTGAACCTCTGGGGGCAGCATGATAATCTAAATTTTTCAGATCTGCAGGTTTAAACCCCATTCATTAGTTGTTTACACCGGGTTAAACCAATAAACACACACACACCTGCTTTTGCAATATTGCATAGCCCCTTTTTTTAAAGGTGAAGTTTAAAAGATCTTGGGCCGAAGTTTTTACACCCCCCATTTGTCTTGCATTTTAAAGATCACCCATGCTGCAACGGGTGCACATATAATAAATTTTTAATTTGCGGTTGGATGAAATGATAAGATTTCAGGGTTTTATTTTTAAGGCAAAACCCCGGAGGTACACAGGCAGGTTTTTGGCCCATGGCCTGGGGGCCATGACCATGAAAGGGAGGGGTGGGGGGCCTTTGCCGACCCCCAGGAGCCGGGACGAGAAGTGAGGGATGGTGGCAGGGGGGGGGCAGCACAAAGAGGGCCCCTTTGAACTAAAGGCCAGACATAGGCCCCCCAGCGGGGACAGTACGGGGGCCCCCGGGCCATTTGTGGGCCGGGGACCACCATGGCTCCTCCAGGAACGGGGCACAAAAACAAAAAAATAAAAAAACCCATATGTACAAAGGGACATAAAAAAAAAAAATTTCCCCACGGGAGGAAAAAGGTTGGTGTCCCGGGGGGTCAAAGGCAGGGGGTCGATGGGCATCAGCCTTCCGCGTCTGGGCAGATACTGCAACACAGGAGGCCCCGCTTGGGAGCTGTGACGTAACAGGATACGGTCTCCTCTGGGGCGGTAAAAAGTCATCGAGTAGTCAAGGGAAGGGGGTTTCCCCAACCTGGGGCACAACCTGTGGTGCCCCCAAAGGCGTCTTAGCACTCGGCAAATGGACAGGATTTCCCGGGCACACCCCAGGACATTTCTCGGGTCCCGGCTGGGGTTCACTGGCGAGTGCGGGCGGGTCGGGCAGGGACAACTCGGCAAAACGGGGGGATTTTCATCAACACCTTTTGGAGTGAGCAGACTAGCAGTAAAAGTGACATCATCTTTGTGCAGGTTGCTCCTAAAGTTTGTGACACGAGACTGACACAGCGCCTGTTCCACAGGTCAAACCCGCTAACTGCAGCTTACAAGGGTCATTCTTCGACAACGGGAGACAGCAGAGGTTAGTCTAAGCATCCCCCAGACTGGCCTCTCATATAACTGCACTCTGAGGGTCTGGAGGTGAAGTGGAAAAAGTCTTGATGGAATCGTGAGGCGATTCAGCGGGGCAAAAGGAGGGGCCGAAAAAAAGAGGGTTTCTGACACTGGGCCAAGATCCCGGGTTTGGCCTAAAACTGACTAATGGGCTGTAAACACACGGGTCACCCCGGGTGCCCAAAAAAAGGGGTGCTACACTGGCCCTGGGGCAGATCCCACTGTGGTCCACAAAAGCTGTGTTCAAGACCAAAAGGACACAGAAAACTGCACACCTCCCGCACATGGGTACAACTTTAAACTACCCCAAATGATGCTTTCGAAAAATAAAACATTAAGCCATACATGAACATGTGAAAACACCGAGAAATTAATTAAAAAATGTCATGTATTTTCCCCAATTTTCCCAACAACACTGAAAAAAAAAATGCTCCTGTGAACTAACACTGTCGGTTGATGTTGTGGGATGTGTCATGGGGTGACAGCGGCGCCAGCGGGCGTCGTGGGGAAGTCATAGGGGGACACGGGGTGACATCAAAGGAACATCGTGGGGGACGCCCTGAAGTAGGGCAGCATCGTGATTGACGCCATAAGGTGATGCGGGGCAGACCACAGCGGGCTTTGGGGGGTCTGGCTTGCTCCCACGGGCCGGTAACCTCGGGGACTCCCGATACACAGCCTTTGGGAAAACCTGAATTTTCAAGAGAGGGGGCGGGGGGGGCGGCGAGGGGAGTGGGGGGCGTGGGGAGACAGGTCTATAGGTGGCAGCACGAGCATGGCACAAAATTTGAATCCCCGGCCCGACAGCATTGGGGGCCCCCCATACTTTTGTGTGTGTGTGTGTGTGTTGTATTTTATATATATATATATATATATATATATATATATATATACATACATACATACAGGGAAACCCGGGTTTGTTTTAAATTTAAATTTTTTCCAGAATGCCGTTCTAGTGCCGTTTTCAAACAATTTGTTTTAATTAATAATTTAAAAAAATTATCCTTTTAGACCCCAAAAAAACATTTTCCAAAACACTTAAAAAATCTTACATAATTTTTTGGGGTTTGGGGAGGTCGTTCAGGGCCACTGTGCAGGGGCCCCCGGTTTTTTGCAAAACCAAAAAATTTTTGAAGTTTATTTTTCCAAAAATTAGAAAGTTACCTTACCCACTCTTTTTGACTCCTTTTCAGGTACAGGTGTACTGTACAATAGTACTTTTTTTTTATTCTTAATATGTGGGGTCCCAAACAGCAAAAAAGTGTTTTTTTGGTAAAAATTTTGCCCCGAACATACTTAAAAAAGAATGCATCTGCTTTTTCAAACTTTTTTAAAATGGGCACCCCTTTCCCTATTACCCGTTTCCCTGTGGTTTTACCACTTCCCCCCACCTGGGGTTTCCACCACTAATGCCAACTTTTTGCCAATTTTTGTCCCTTTCCCCCACTTCAATTTTTTAATAACCCTTACCCTCCTTTCCTTTTCCCCGCCCCCCCTTAAATTCTCCCTTTTTCCTTTTTCTCATTTTAGTGTAACTTTGTCAATTTTCCCGTCAGAGCCAAAAAATTGTCATTACTTTCCCCAAGTGCTGGTTATTTTATTGTTCCAGCCATGGTATTGACTACTTTTCTAGCCCTTGATTTTCCGGGGGTGGTTTAAAGTCCCTTTAGGGATCCTTCAGGTATTAAAAAGGGCCTCCATTTTACCCGATAACAAAAAAGCCTTAAACCCACCCGGGGAGAACATAAAAATTTAAGTCTTGGCTTTTAAATTTTTAAACAAAAATTTTGCATTCAACGGGATCTGTCCTCCCCCTGACCCATCAACCTATTACGGCCCCCTTTTTTGTAAATCGGGAAACTTACTTTTTTATTCCCCATCTATGTCGTTTATGAGCTTGGGCAAAAAGGGGCCAACTTTGTGCAGGTTTTTTGTCCAGCTTATAGCATTAATTTTTTCCACCCCCAACATAAAACCAAAAACAAGTGCTGCATTTTTTTTTCTTTTTTTTTTGCCCAAATCCCCACATTCAGTAACTTTTTTTTCCTTTAGGGGTACTGGCCCTTTGATATTCTTTTTAGCAATATTAAAAAATTATCTACATCTCATTGTCTCTAATTTAACATCGGGGTCATCATCTGAAAAAACCCGGGGTGGGACCCCAAGGAAACCTATTAACCCCTCAATTGAAGGTTAAAATTTTCTAAACCCTTTTCCATGACGGGGACCACCTTTCAGCATAGCTTTTTTCCCATTTAAAAAAAAAAAAGCATAGTTTCAGCTTGAAAACCCGGGGAATCCCCATCACTAGTATTCCTTTTGGGGAAAATTAATATTCAGAAATGAGAGTCAGGGTTCCACTTCAGGGTTGGGGGGTAAGAACCCCCAATCTTGAAAACTGGAATGTTTGGGAAAAATGATGTAAAATAATAATGCTGTACTGAGGTTGTGAATGTTTTGATGTGCAAAATATTGTAGGGGAAAAACAGGAACTTCAGTTTTTCGTTTTCCTCTGTTTTCGTCTATTTCTGTTATCACCACTTTTTTTGTCAAAAAAATTGTCTGTTTTTTTCCCCCGCCCTTTGGGGCATACTGAACATACCGAACATGATTCTTTCGATATTCGATACTAAACAGGAGTCAATAAAACTATAGGAACCCGCCCCGCAATAAAGTGGCATTAACAGTGTAGCAAAGGTTAAACGATTAAACGATGAAAAAAAGGGGGGGCATGAAACTAACCCTCCAATGTTTTGGAGGGATATAAACCACGAAAACATACACCGCCCTGCGTATCTTCCCCCCCTAAACCTCTCCAATATTTTTTTATTTATAAATTAGTGTAAATATTTTTATAAAAAACTAGTGAGGGGGCCGCTGCCCGCCACCCCCACTTACGGTTTTATGCGTCAGTGGCCCCAAATAAACCCAACCCCACCACCACTAGTCACATCAAATGAAATTTTTTTATTCATTCAAAGTATATATCATGTTTTTATTTATTAATATTATTTATTATGTCATATTAGATGAATTGTGATAGATAAATAAGCCATAGAGTTGATATTGTGTCATATTGAAGCATTTTTCCTGTCCCCAAAACCCCCCCCTCCCCCTCCTCACCACCAAACCCCACACAGTCTTCAAAAAAGGAAAAAGTGATTTAAATATTCTTTTATCCATTTTTTAAAAAGTTTATTTTATTTCCCCATTGTTTTCTGATGAAAAACTAGTTATTCTCTATAAAATTTTTTTTGTTAATTTTTTGGGGGTGTCGGGAAAAATTTTAATTGGTTTACATTTTTTTTTGGGGGCCGGCAAAGAATTGGTTTGCCCAGACTTTTGGAACAGATTTAGGGCCTAAAACCATTTCCACTGATAAAAAAGCATTTACTTAGCTAAAAATTTCCCTTTTTTGAACCCGAACAATCAAAAACACATGAAAACATCATAAAATATTGTATATATGTGGTCCCCGGTTTCGTCCCTCCCAACTCAAAAATGAAAGGGTTTTTTTTTAAAATTGCTTTTGAAAGTGTATTTTGGGGGTCTGAAACAGACTAATCTTTCACATTTTTCCCTTTTGGGGGAAAAATTCATTTTTCCCCGGGATTTTCAACGCCTTCGGGGCGAAAAAGAAACCCGGGGGGACCCTGCATTTTTGAGGGCGGGGGGGTTCACGAATGTTCGCCCCAAAAAATGGAGGAAATTAATTAAAGATCAAGAATGGAGAAATATCACAAGAGTATGGTAATGGATGCATGAAGGAAAATTTACCTTTGGGTGGCTGTTTACCCAAAGAGAGTTAAACCCCCCCTTTTAGAAACTGGGAACCCTAGATGTAAGAAAATATTCAACCATGTGATCAAGCTGCTTCCCCAAAAGTGGATTGTGCTTTTTTTTCCCCCAAAAAATTTACGGCAAAATTGCATGGCCACTTTTTTGCAAAATGGGGCCCCCAAAGGGACTGCAAAATTTCAATCGTGATTTTTGAAAAGTAACCGGGCTGTGTGAAATTTATAGTTAACTGTACTTACAGACAAAAATGTATTTGCACTTTTTTAAATCCAAAATTTTTTATGTCATATAAAAATGTAAACATTACACCATTTTAAATTTTAAAATAGTTAAATAAGGAAAAGCAAATTATCTTCAAACTAATATTCTAAAAAATGAAACCTCTGCTATTTGAAATCCCAATAACAATAACTAAGGAAAATAAGTTAAAAATTATAATAAATTAATTAATTTTTTTTATTGCTTTTAAAACCCCGCCTTACCTGGTACAAGTTTTTGTAGGTCACTTTTAAAAATTTTATATTAACTTTTTGAGTTATATAGCATTACATGGAAAGGAAGAAATGTAAAAAGTTTTGTTTTTTTTAAAAACGAGAACCCAATGCACAGCATATTAGGGGGTTTTGGGGGTTTTTTCTCATTTTTACCCCCTTTTTTCATGTCTATTATCATTTTACCTATTTTCATTGTACCATGTCTAAATAAACTTTTTTATTATTATTATTATTATTCAGCACTTTAAAGACAAACCCTGTCCCCATTATAATTTTTTTATCTCAACTTGCACTGCTTTACCCAAAAAATGATCACAAAACACATGAACCCATTCAAAGTCAATTTTTTAAATTCACAATCCATATTCATTATTTGTTCTTTTATTAAAGTAAAAGTGGAACTATTTTGGCCAATCGGAAATTCCCCCTTTTTTCCGTTTTTTTCCGGGTTTAGGCCCCGGGGTTGGGGAAAAAACCGGGGGCCCCCCCCCTTCTCCCCCGCGTTTGTGGGGTCTGGTTGTGTCTGTCGGGGATGAGCAAGGCCCATGCATTCATCCAAACATTTCATTATAATCCATTGTTTTTTTTGGGGGTTTTTTATTGATTGACTGGGAAAAAACCATGGGCCCAAAGAAAAAAACCAGTGCCATTGGGAAAAAAATGGGAAAAATGATGAACTCAAAAAATTGTGAAAAATATAATGGGGTGCGTTCAAAAATTCCGGATGTATGGAAAAAAATCAACAATCACTTAAACCCGGCAAAAAGTAAAATCAAGGAAGCAAAGTTGGAAAGGGGGAAAATTTTTTTTTAAAAAAAATCACCAATAATCGAAGATTTGGGAAGTTTTTGTTGGTGTGGGGAAAAACAGTTAGGGGGGATGTGTTGGGGGTCGACGTAAAAAAGGGAAGGGGCATTTTTTGTAAAAAAAAATGCCTGGCAGGGCCTTTATGAATTTGGAAACAGGGGGTGGTTTGACAATTCAAAAGTGTAGTGGCATACAAAGTGTTGTAAACGGGTGAGGCTGCAAGTTCAGAAAACATGGGGGAAAAATTTGGGGGTTGGGGCTAAAAGGCTGAAAGGGTTTCCCCCCCCCAAAAAGTGTTAAGAAAAAACGGGGGCCCCTTTTTTTGGAAAAAACCCCAAAAGGCCCCACACCCCAAAAAGGGGCACTCCCCAAAAAGCCAGTGAAAAAAAGGCTAACCTCTTGTTCTGTGGTAAAGCTTTTTGGGGGTTTAAGGAAGCCTTTTCTGGTGCATCCTCTGAAAATCCCAGTGTTTTCAAGAAAAAAAATGTCGAAGGGGTAAATTGTGTGTTGAGAAAGCTAATAATATGGCATGGGGCAAAAGAAATTTTCATTGACTGGGTCCATGAAGTGTTTCCCAAATGAAAAAAATTTCCTCCAGGAAAATAAATTGTCCCAAAATGCCTGCTGCTACTGGACAATGCTCCTGCTCATCCCCCCAAATTTGGGGAGACCAATTGTCTGGGAGTTGTTTATAAATGAAGTTCTTGCCTCAACACCCCCCTCACCCCGCCCATTGACCAGCAGGTCATTTCAAACTTAAAAAAACCACCCAAAGGAATGTTTCAAGGTGCTTTGGGAAATGACCTTGGACACTGAATTGCCCCCAAAAGAGTTCTGGAAACCCTTTCCTCCATTGAAAAAACTATAGGAAGGCTGGGGGGGAGGACTTCCAGTATTTAACTCTGCTTGGAAAATTGTGGCCAAAGGCCCCAAAAAGGGTTTTAAGGGTTTGGGCTGCTATCCACCCTCTGTTTGGGAACTACGGGGCATTATGGGCCGGGGTTGGGGAATGGTGAGGATGTGGAAATTTGGGGGAACCAGGGGGAAGAAAACCCACTGAAGACCAAGACCCTCTGCACACAACAGACCACAGCGGGAAATTGGTTCAGAGGAGGGGCAGGGGAAGGATGCCTTCTTAGGATTAAGGACATGGGCGGGAATGAGTTAAAATTTATTGAAAATATCCCCCGCCAAGCTAAACAAGCCAATCTGCAACTTTTTCGGACAGCCTTCCCCCATTTTGGCAAACAAAAAGCACCAGAAAGAACCCTGGACATTTTTTCGACAGGGTTCCATGACTCGCTGGCCCCGTGGAAAAAACAAAAAGGGGTAACCCCGGGGGCAACACAAAGTCCATGGGGGGGGTTCCCCCTTCTAAAACAAAATTTTCCCGCCCCAAACCCCAAAGTCTTCAATAAAGGTATGTAATGTTTTATTTATTGATCATTGTTTGTCTACCTGGGAAAATTTCCGGGGGGAAAGGGGGCCCGGCTGGACCAGGCCTCCTGTTGGACCAGAGCCTGACAACCAGGCTGTTACTGCTGGCCGCACGCACCCCAACGTCGAACCACGCCCGGCTGATCAGGTACTGACTTGAGGTCCTGTCCAGTGCCTGCTTAAGACAGCCAGGGTTTGTTGGTAACCCCCTATGTATGCGGGGGGGCAGTTGAACAATTTGGGCCCCTGACACTTTGTGTTGTCCCTAAAGTCTAGTGGCACCCCTGCTCTTCTTTGGGGGGATGTTACACCCCTCCCGGTTTTTTGCTTTCAGGAGTGATTTTTGTGTGCAAGTTTGGTACTAAGCCCTCAAAATTTTCCATGTGTATATAATAATGATCTCCCGCCTGCGTTCTAAAAGTACAGGTTTAGGAACCAAGCGTTCCCAGTAGGGAGGGGGTTTTATCGCACTTATGCGTGCGGTGAAGGTTCTCTGCACATTTTCAAGGTCAGCAATTTCACCCCCCTTTGAAAGTGCGTTGTGTAAAACAATATTCCAGCCTAGATAAAACAACGATCTGTAAAGTGTCAACATGGGCGGGATCCCTGGTTTTGAAGGTTCTCATTATCCATCCTGTTTTTTTGAGCAGATGCAATTCTACTTTGTTATGGTCCTTGAAGGTGAGATCCTCTGACATGATCACTCCCAGGTCTTTGACATTAGTTTTTTGCTCTATTGTGGGTTGGAATTAGTTTTGTACTACGATGAATTTTTTTAATTTCTTCACTTTTCCGTATCTGAGTAATTTAAATTTCTCATCATTGAACTTTATATTGTTTTCTGCAGCCCTTTAAAGATTTGGTTTATGTCTGCTTGGAGTCTTGCAGTGTCTTCAACGGTGGCCTGTTACAGTTTTGGTGTCATCTGCAAAAGGGAAAACACAGCACTGTGGCTTATATCCCTGTCAATGTCTGATATGAGGATGAGGAAAGATAAAGTCTTGGGCCCTTTTGGAACAGACTTTTCCCGGCTCCCAGATTTTTTCTCTGTTTACTACTACTCTTTGGTTCTACATGTTGGGGAAAATTTTACCCCCAACCCCTTTTCTGTTTTCCTTTATCCGCTTTTGTATATTACAAGGGGCCATTTAAGGGCTTTTCAAAATCTGTATATAACATCTGTTCTGTTTATGTTATATACACAGATTTTCAAAGCCCAAAAGTACCATGGTAATAGCACAAAAATCTGAAAAAGAATAAAGGAAAAGTTGGAAGGGTCTATAATTTCCCCAAAATGTGTATTAACATTTTATGTAAAACTATACTTAATCTTTAAAAAAAATATTTTTGTGAAAATTTTTTGGGGGCTGGAACAGATTAACTGTATTTACATTATTTCATGGGGGAAAGTTGTTGGGGCCTTTTTTGATTTAGACCAACCTTCTGGAACGGATTACGGCCAAAACCGGGTTTCCACTGTATCAGCAAATACAGACAAGGGAAATTTTAAACACACAAGCCATATCCCACCCCGGTAGGGTGCCCCCAAAAAAGGAAGAAACATTCACCATTATTCATTCAGTTGCTGTTTTGCTGGTTCAGATGACCTTCCAATCTGCAATAGCCCACCTGAGTGGGTATTTCCTTACCATTATACCGAAAAGATGCTGGGTTCTGAAAAAGCACCCTGTGCAAAGATGGAACCCTGCCAAAGAAAGGCCTGTACTACCCCGGGATAAAAACCCTAAACTTCCCAATGCGTTAAAAGGGCCAGCATCAAGGAAGTGTAAAAGTCAAAGGAAGATTTTATTGGGGTTTTTTAAATTTAGAGGTTAGCCACCCAGGATAACCAAGAAAAAATCTGCGTCATTGAGCTCACCCCGGATAACCCAAAAACTCTGTCGTCATTGAGGGACTGTCTTGTTTCCCTGGGGGCCTTAAACTTTGTCTCTCAGGATGGACCCCCACCAGTAGACTAACACCTGGAAACCCACATGCTTGCTAGGTGAATGTGACAGCAGGTGTAAGGCCCCCACTATTTCCACCCCTTTCCGGGGATCAAACCACGGACACTGTGTGAACAAGATCGTTTTCCTACCAGGCCATGGTCAGTTCCGGCAAAGAGGAAAGTCAGTGGTTGAACTGTACCAACAAGTTGTGAGAGACATGCACAGAGTAAGACATTTAGACATTTAATAGGGAAACTTTTTCAAAAGTGGCTTTTCAGTCCTAATACAAGATGAAGCTGGTCCACTTGGGTCAAGCCATCTCCAACTCTTTTTTTTTCCCCCAATTTTTTAAAACTACCTCCAGTCTCATTTAATACTTTGCCTCCACTTCCTCCCTTTCTTCCTTTTTTGTTATATTACCCCCTTTTTCCATTGTTCACTTGATTTCTTGTACTATACATTATTTATTGTCAGTCTGGCTCATTTTTATTAGGACTAAAGGAGCCACTCATGGAAAAACGTTTCCTTTATTAAATGTCTTATTCTATGCATACATTCTTTCTCTCTTTTACGGGAAAAGCCAACGTTTATAAATTAAGTTTATTTCCCCAACAAGTCTGTGTGGGGAAAGTGAACCAAATAGGACTTTTTGATACTAACTACATAACTTGTTACTGAACTCATTTAAAAATCCTTTTTTGTCTTCTTGGGGCATTTGGAAAACCTTAAAAAAATAGTTGATAATTTTACCTATATGTTCTAAAATACAACATTAAAATCTATATAAACAACTAAATTTATACAGTATCCCAAGATTTTGTTAAAAGATTGTCTGCAAGTCAACAATGACTTAAGTTTATTTAAGTACAGGTACACATTAGTTACAAAAATTTTTGGGAATTAAATTACCATACATAGTAACATGTTTTAAATTATAGATAATAAAAAAAAAAAAAAAGTCAAACAAGTCACTTATTTCTGTGGGTTCTTGATGACAATTTTTCCACTATGTCTCATTAACTCCTTATACTGACAATGACGATGCTTATTTTAGTCCCCTAAACCTAGCAGAATATTAAATAAAATAATTACCTATAACATCACCATGTGGGTGTTTTACCACAAAGTAAGCGTCGTCTCCAAATTTTCCAGGCTTGACTTTTCAAGGTTCTGTTTTTGGAAAAACCACTAACTGCTGTCAAGAAACGAACTTCTTGCTGTTTACTGCAGCTGTAGAAAACCCTCTGCCTCAGCTCCTAAAGGGATGCAGCAGCAGGGCGACGACGGTGCTGGTGCTGGGGCAGCTGCCTGGCCTCCTGTACTCACACTATATATGCCGTTTGCTACGGCTCTCAAAAAAAAAGCGGCCGTATACTAAGACCTCTGTGGTTCAACACCTTGGGGACTAAAAGGGTTTTCTGCGTACCAACACTTGACAAATCTCCTCAACCTGACAAAACACATCATGGCTCACTAACACAAACAATCCTCAATCACCTGACTGGCGCTCGTCGTCTGCTGCACCGCCAACTTCAAAATTTGTATTCAGGTTCACTAAGAGCTTCCATGTCTCCATTCTAAATACCTAGAAACATTGGGTACATGACCAATGTCTTCACACCTCATGCTTCACTCTCTACCAAACCCTTTTCCAACCCTCCCTCACCTCACATCGAAATAAATGGTATAAAATACCGACACAATGGAAAAATAAACACATAAGCAGTATAATGTGATCCTTTTTTGAACGTTTCGCCCCCGGGCTTTTCGAGTCAAAAACAGATCTACCTGGAAAATGGAACATGAATATATATAGGGTATAGTCGGTGGAGAATGCTGGGGCAGGTGGAGAAAGCTGCATGTGACAGTCTTAAAAGTAGTGTGATAGTTTAAAACCTTGTGTGACTTAAAGGCCTGCAATGTTCCATTCTTGAGTTCTAAGTGGGGTAGCGTTGAAGACGTTTCTGGCAATAGGTTCAGCACTCAGAATCTGCAGCAGTGGTTCCTTTTAAAGGGGAATGCTCCCCCTTGAAAAAGTTTTTTTCCAAAATTCACTATCCTCGTCACTTATTAGAGACTGCAGACGACGGGCATTAAACATCTTCAACACACCCAGAGAAGACACTGCTGGAAAATCATAGTCCTTCCCACCAACTCCATTTCCAAACACGTTTCCAACATTTTTCTAAGACCTCATTCCAGTATCCACCTCCACATCCACCACCATCAAGGTCATTACCAGTAACAGACAGGAAAAACTTCAATCCCGGCAGGGGATCCCAAACCCTTGTAATGGGTGCAGCAAATTATACGTCGGCGAAACATCCAGAGACCTCCAAACACGCATTTCAGAACACCAGTACGCAGGCAGATCTGACGACTCAAAAAAAGCCTGTGTTCCCCAAATTTACACAACCATTTAATCAACTACAGAAACGCAAGACTCATCGCCAGAAGACAACACGCAGTACCGAAGAACCCGGGGAATCATCCTTATCTGTATATCCAACAACTTCAACCAGAACAACGGCTTCTACAACATAGCTGAACCTATTGCCAAGAACTTCTTCAACGATATCCCACATAGAACTAAAGAATGGAACATCAGGTCCTTTAAGTCATACAAGGTTTTATACTATCACACTCTTTTAAGACTGTCACATGCAGTTTTTCCCACCTGACCCAGCATTCTCCACCCTATATATTTACTCATTTTCCAGGTAGATCTTTTTTACTAAAAGCCCACTGCGTGGGCGAAACGTTTCAATAAAGGATCACATTATACCTTATGTGTTTTTTTCACCTCACATCATTCATTACCCATTGTCCCACGCTTCACCTAAACTTTTCACGTCCTGACCCCAACTTCGATGTTCCACCCATCCTAAAAGGTAAGGTTTGATAGGTAGACCGATATATTGTCATTTTAAAAAAACACTTTTCCCCAACAAAAATACTTTACTGTCGTCGCCCTAGCCATTCCTCTTTCATTTTTAGTTTTGTATTTGCACTTACATTAGGTATTTTATTTTTAAAATTTTGCCCAATTTTGGTGCCCCTTTTTGATGGGTGCCCCTAGAAGCTCCAAGGTTGCCTAATGGGGGGGCCAAACCCTGCATTGAAAATCCTGAAGGTAGTACCTGACCAGCCAGGCTGTGGTTCGAGTCGGTGGCGTGACGCGTAACATGATTGATCATCCTGATCCCACGAGGCCTGGTTATGGACCGGCCCTGGGCTTTGGGGCCCCAGGTATGACAAGCTTATTTAACTTATTTTTACTAACTTTTTAAATTTCCCCCCCTATCAGCATGATGACAGTACAAAAGGGGGGCAAATAACGAGAACAATCCAAACGCTCTGTCAATCCTTACCAGCCTGATAAAGAAAAAAAAAAAAATTTATTACGAAACAGACTACATAACATAAAAGGTGATATGAAAAGACCGGGAAAAACCCCCATCTGAAATTCTAGGCTTGTCAGTCCTGCTGCAACCAGGCTGTGGTGGAATGTGGGGCAGGGGGCCTCCAGCAGCAACAGCCTGGTTGACCAGGAAAGCACCAGACAGCCTGGCCCAGGGCCCGGGGCCAGAGAGTAGATACTCGAAATTTAAAGGTATATAAAAGGTAAGGTAATTGGTTAGTAGACAACAAACTATCGTTACATCTGGGAAAAACAGAAGCCATGCTCTTTGGACAAATATATACTAGCAGGGTAAAAATTTTAATGTCCTGTGTAATGGGGAATCCATCACTTCAGTTTCCTCAGTTATCGGGGAAACCTTTTGACCCATGCATGTCAAGAGAATTGATGGAACAGTGTAGAAAAGAAAGCGAATGCCAGACTGAAGTTCCCACAGACACGCACAGTGTCTACCTCCCGGGGTCGCAGGCCCCTATGATAGCCCTTTACTATGTCATATGGACTACGCTTGCTCTTCATGGTACTTGCCTTGACAAAAAACTGAAAAATAAGCTGCAAATCCCCAGAACAAAATGGTAAGATTCACCCTGGACCTGGGCCCAAGAGAACATGAGGCCAGGATGAATTCCAAATTGGATATGCTGAATATTGAAGACAGAGTAAAACAACTTAAATTAAATCAAGTTTATAAAATTGCTCACAAACAGTGTCCAGAATATCTTGCTCCAATTTTGTCAAGGCTGGGAACCAAAGCAGTCATATACTAGGGGCAGAGAGCACAACTTTGTAGTAGCCACAGTCAGTGGCCAGGCTTCAAACACCTTTTATTGTACAGCAATAAAGGAATGGAACAGACTGCCAGCACATGTCAAAGCCAGTCATATCATGAGCCAGTTCAAGAAGATAACCAAAAGTTACCTAATGAATGCAGCGACAGAAAGGGAGGAGAATGATTTTTATTTTTAGCTAAACACATGTATATGTAAATAACTCTTTTACCTTATTCCTAGTATACATATATCCTTTATAATATAATAACATATATATCCTAGAATGTAAAATATTAAATTATAAAAAGGACCCCAATGGAAATAAGTCACTCTGTCTGACTTTTTTTTGGGGTTTTCCCAGGTTATCTACACATATGCTGCTATGTATGATAATGTATGTAAATGTATTTGTGTATACCTGAATAAACTTACTTACTTACTTACAGTTAGCAGTTTGAGAACAATAATACGAAAAGAACTTCAACTGAATTTTATTGACTTAAGACTGGGAGACTGACACCAGTCAGTCCATCTATCATCATTCTATCATGCAGGAGGAGCCACATGTCTATGGTGCATCCAACAAAATAAGCAGACTCTTGGATGTCCCACGCCCGCCTCCGGCTGGGTTACAAGTATCTTTGGCAGGTTAAATCACCACCACCAGATGTAGACCAAACAAAATGTAAACTTTGCCAGTTGGATTATTGTCACACCCTGCGTCATTATGTACTGGGGTGCGATAAAATTAATGAATTCAGAGACAATTCACTCAGAAATGTTCAAGAGGTATCAACTTTGGGGTCCAGTCCCTGACCATTATGACCTCTGTAATCTTTTTTACTACCGCCCACAGGATGGGTATGGGGGGCATAATAAAGATATCAAACTAACCCAACTCTCACCAACTGAGACAGCAAACAGACTTAACGTTTCTTCTCCACCATAGGAAAGAATCTAGCGAGTAAAATCCCAAGCACGAACACCCGTCCATTAGACTACCTCACCAACACCTACCCTAATACACTATTCTTAGCTCCAACCAACCCAATAGAAGTCTCGCTCATCATCAACACCCTTAAAAACAAGGCAGGAGACGTAAACAGCTTACCACCTTTTATGTACAAAAAAGCTTCTCAGGTACTGTCACCAATTATTGCAACACTCTTCAACAAATCCATTAAAGCCTCCCTCCACCTTCCCATCAATTCTCAAAATAACGAGGGTCACCCCGATCCACAAAGGAGGTGATCAAGCAGACTTGAATAATTATAGACCAATATCTAACTTACCTCTGTTCTCTAAAATCTTTGAAAAAATAATTCATAGGCAGATCTATTCCTACCTCGTTCCACAACGTTCTCAACCCCTATCAGTTTGGATTCAGGACTAACAAAAGCACAAATGATGCTATTATACACATGCTAGAGCTAATATACACCGCACTTGAGAAGAAAGAAGTCCCACTGGAAATCTTCATTGATTTACGCAAATCTTTTGATACATTCGACCATGATCTCACAAAATTAGCACACTATGGTACAAGAGGGCACTCACTCAACTACCTAAAGTCATACCTTAGTAACAAAAGCCAGTACGTGTACACAAATGGAAGAACTCTTCCACACAACAAATTACAGTCGGTGTCCCTCAAGGTAGTGTCCTGGGGCCCTCCTATTCCTCATTTACATAAACGACCTACCGAATGCATCACAACTACTCAAACCCATATTATTTGCAGATGACACAACATATGTCTTCCCCACCCAAATCCAGTCATACTAGCCAACACAGTTAATACCGAATTACATAAAATATCAACATGGATGAAGACAAATAAGCTTACTCTCAATACTGACAAGACCTACTTCATTCAGTTTGGAAACAGAGCTACAAATGTTCCACTTGACATAACGCTCAATGGTTCACCCATCACAAGACTCACAGGGGGAAAATTCCTAGGAATCCACCTTGACAGTAGCCTTAAATTCCAAACACACATACAACAAATTTCGAAGAAAATCTCAAAGACAGTAGGCATACTATCAAAGATACGCTACTATGTGCCTCAATCAGCTCTCCTTACTCTGTATCATTCACTCATCTACCCTTATCTCACCTATGGAATTTGTGCATGGGGATCAACAACATTAAATCACCTTAAACCGCTCATAACCCGCAAAGGTTGCAGTCAGAATGATAACAAATTCCCACCTAGACAGCATACTCCCCAATATTCAAAAGCCTAAAACTACTCATCGTAAAGAACATTCACACGTATTCTTGTGACTACTACATACATAGAACTCTACACTCTAATATAAACCCTCCGCTCAAAATCTTCCTCACCAACTTTAACAGGACCCATGACCATAACACAAGACACAGATCACTTTTTGATATACCCGTGTCCATATCACCCTGTGTAAAAATTCTATGCACATAAAGGGCCCCAAAATCTGGAATTCATTACCAGTAAATACTAAAATAACCTGGTCTGAACATCAATTTAAGACTCTTCTCAGAAACCACCTACTCACCCTAAACTAAATACTCATACTGTAAACTACTTTCAACAATGCTCACTGTTATTTTCCTATAATATAATTTCAATATTTACTATTAATGTAACTGTGGGGAATTGAGAGAGATAAGTCTATCTGGGACACCGCCACTAGCAATAAACAAACTCCCAGGGAGATGACAGACTCGTATAATTTTACCGCAGTCATTCCCTTTAAGGTATGTGAGAACTTTACCCGCTCCTGGTCGCACCCAAGGGGTACCTTCAATATTCTCGTTAACCCACTGCACTCTGGACCAGTATAAATAAATCTGAGAAGATCATTTATTATAATTATGTTATGTTAAATTTAAGTGGACTGTATTGGTTATTAAACAACTGATCAAACAGGAGAAGAGGTAGAGAACACACAGTTAACATGACCATCACTCACCTAATTAACAGCATCATAGCGGTGTATCGTAGATCGTTGACCTAGCTAAAGTACATCTACTGTGCGTAACAATATCATTGGCCAATAACAAATTCGCAAGCAGGTACTTAGCTTTAGATGAGGGAGTCGTCCATTGTTGACGGGCCTCCTGCGATCTGATTCGATCGCGATGGTAATAGCTGTCTCGTCGAGTCAAGGAAGGTTAATTTCCGTGCACTTTATACGCCCACGAGACTGGGCGTTAGTTAACATGTGGTTGGTCGGGGAGCGAATCAGATCCTCTCACTAATCCGACCTTTTGTACTGTTTATACGTATAACTTTACATATTACGTATATCCTGGCTTAATGCCCCACTAGTTTATACACATTCACATTGGATTTCGAGTAGATAACTTGCGATAGGTTAGTTCATTTCAATCACATCCAATATGGCGGTCGGGGTATGGCGTACCCAAGCTAGACCCGCTCGGTACAATCAACCCCTGATTATTTACAACTCGGTTTCACTATATTCACCATTTCCCAAAGTTCATCGAATATATTTCAGTCTCTTCTAAGATGAACTCCCCAGCATCAGGGTTACGACTTTATCCTACCGTATGGTCATTTCACTCAGTTCAAATAGGCCTATGACCGCATCACTCGCCGGAGGCACACCTTATTTCACAATTATTGTCCTATTACTGGACCTCCTGGACCGATTGTCCCACTGTATATTCCCCGTCACTGGATATTCCTCCACATTACGAAAGGAGGTAATTAAATCCGATTTGGTGGGGAGTCTCCAAATTCGACAGGCCATTTCACCACCTGATCTCGGGTCGCTAAGCTCGCTGTTCACTCTCTGCCCATTCCCCTACCTCCTCCCTGCCCAGCCTCTTCCCGCTTCCTCCCCGCTGGTATGATGGTTCTCTATTACATACCCCATGTACCAGCGGTACAATAAGGATATCTGTTCATATTGGAAAGTTTATCAATTACAACTTTCGGAAAATACCAATATTTTCCACACTGCGGCCGGAAGAGTTCGTTGTTAGACGAATCAAATCGAGTCAGTTTTCAACAGGCGCTTCCAGCCCTCCCTGGACTGAACAGCTGTCTTCCTGGGAGGTGAATCACACTCCCTGTTTCTGGTATCCCCTGGTCCGTGTCGTCTTCAACATCACTGTGTCACTTTCCTTAGATTTTCGTTCCCAGTTGATAGAACTCCCTTTAATTCTAAGGGATTAACTTATTAATGGTGCGTAAACCCCTTGGCCCCGACACAACACTTTGACATTCCTGACAACACCCTGAGCGTCTGGGTATAATGTCACTATCTTACCCAGAGGCCACAATGTTCGAGGTTGCTCAGTATCAATAACACAATGTCACCCGGTTGAATATTCTGTCGATTAGCCGCTTCTGACGCACCATAAAAGTGTTCACGTAATGTAAGAAGATACTCTTTTCGCCACACAGTAGACCAATGATTAATTACTTTATTTAACATCTTATATTTATCACTTAACACTGTCACATTATTATAATCCTCATCAACTTCCGCAGAATTATCTCGATAGATAGGTGCAGCTTCTAGCTTCCGCCCACATATCAAGTGAGAAGGAGTCAGTACTTCTGCGTCGGGAGTATCAATAATGTATGAGAGAGGATGATTATTTATCCGATTCTCTGCCTCCACTAATACTGCCCGGAATTCCTCCAAGTTAATTCGTTTCCGGTGTAGTACTTTACGCAGACACCTCTTCACTGTACCTATCAGTCTTTCATACAATCCCTTGCCAAGGGGCCCAGGAGCAATAAACTTCGCCACACCCTCGCTGATTTAACAGAGATTGCACGTCATTGCTCTCATTTAATTCCTTCAAATGTTGCGCTCCCGCTACAAAGTTAGTGGCATTATCTGAAATCATGAGTCTCGGACAGGATCTCCTAGCTGCAAATTTACGAAACAGCTGTATGAACTGTTCTGCAGATAAATCCTGTGCCACTTCTAAGTGTACTGCCCTTGTAGCGGTACAAGTGAATAAACACACATACACCTTTAAAGGAACACCATCTGCAGTACCCGTTAAAATGATTGGGCCACTGTAATCTACACCGGTTACATCAAATGGCTTTATTAACTGCACTCGTTCCTTGGGCAATGGTGGAGGTCCTGGGTACATATAGGTTCTGGCATCCACACGGCGGCACACTACACATGTCTTAATCACCCTCTTCACACTCTGTCGCCCCTGAGGAATCCAGAAAGTTTCCTAATACAATTTAAGGTATCTTGTACTCCACCATGCATCACATTTTTATGGGCATTTAATACAATTAAAGTTGTCAGATGATGAGTCTTGGGCAGTAAGATAGGGTGTTTAGCATATTCACCCAATTCAGCATTTTGCAATCTACCTCTGCACTTGATTACGTCATCCTCCAAGTATAGCCCCAATTTCTCTATTATTGAACCCTTCCCAAGTTTTCCATCCCTTAGCAATTTAATCTCCTCTCCATAGATTTCTCCTTGTACTCTCTGTACCCAGTATTTCAGGGGATGAGGAAAATCATACGGGATATTCATCTTGTTTATGAAGTTAAACACCAACTTCGTGACATTAATCAATTTTGGGAAGGATGAGTATTTATTTATATCAATGGCTAAGGAGGGACCGAGGACTGGAGCCGTGTTCACAGTAATTTCCACCGGAGCAATATGCGCCTTTTGAACAGGCCAGTTACTTTTATTCACCAACCAACTGGGTCCCTTAAACCACGATAAAGTCTTCACAAATTTTACATAAGTCAACCCACGAGACAAGAAATCAGCTGGGTTCTCCGCCCCGGGAATATGGTTAAAAGTTAACTTATGTTGACCCAAACTGTCATATTTCTCTTGCATCTGGTTAATCTCTGCGACTCTATTTTGCACGAATATAATCTTGCTGGTTCCGTTGCGGATCCACTGCAAGGATACCTCATTATCAGACCAAATTATGGTGTCGCTAATATTTATCTCCGGCAATTTACTCCGTAAATAATCAGCTAATTTGACACCCACATAAATGACGGTTAATTCCAACTGAGGTAAAGTACGTAATTTAATTGGAGCCACTTTAGTTTTAGACATGACAAGAGAAATATCTTTATCACATTGAAGATAAGCGACTGCTCCATACGCTATATTCTAATTAATGCCTTACTTAATGCTATGCCTAGCCAGCCCCATCATTATATGATCAGTTTTGCTGATGATATAATGATTCACACCACCGGATTCTCCAACACCCAAAACATCCTTAACCATGTACTAGCCTCGTGTCAGGACCTAGGGTTGATAATCTCTACTGATAAAACAAAAATACTCAATAGGCGTCCTCCTCGACAGAGAGGCACTGTTTGCCAGATCCAGTTGCATGATGGGTCTCTTCTAGAATATGTAAACAGATACAGGTATCTAGGCTTTGAGGTCCCACTACTTGGACCTGTTGTAACGAGACTTTGTCGTCAATACAAAGAAAGGTTGAGAGCACTTAGAGTTGTGGCAGGGTTTCACCCCAGGTATGGTGCTAATGTTAAAATTGTGAAAATGATGTATCTTGCTTATATTAGATCATTAGTTGATTATGCTGCGCCACTACTTGCTCTTGTGTCTGACTGGAAGCTTGGAGGGCTGGAAAAACTGCAGAACGAAGCAATGAGGATCATTTTAGGATGCCCTCGTACTGCCAAAATTTTAAATATGCAGAAAGAACTTGATATTCCAAGCATCAGAGATCGTGTTACTGAAAGAAATATCCTAATTGGGGTTAATATGCTCAGGCAATCCCATTCAAACCCCTGCACAGAAGCCCTCCAAACTTTCCTTAGCACTGGTGAACATCCCTCCAGATGGATCGAAAAAACTGGAACCGACCTCCGCATGAATCAGATACATGATCTGTGGCAAGTAAGGCAACAGCGGCACTTCTCCGCTCCATGGAATATTACCCCATTCCAAACTACCATCCCTCCATTTCCCCAAACTACTTCTTAAATCACAACCAAAGCTTCTTGAAGCCAAACATGATGCCTTAAGCTGTATTGATAATTTAGCCAAACAGCACACTCTCTCACAAATTATTTACGTTGATGGTTCAGTTCACCAATCCACTGGTGCAGCTGGTAGTGCTGCTGTTGTCATACAGAGTGATGGCTCTCTTAAAGAAATTGGAGCACGCATCAATAACTGGACATTCGCTCCCCTGCTTTGGTAGGGTGAGGTTGTGTGGCGCTGAGCCTGCCATCTGGTGGTTTTCCGCACAAGTGAGACAGCTGTCATGGAGCCGGCTGGACGACGACGATTTAACACAGTGTGTGTAGACATGGTAACTGGAGTTATACACCCTGCAACGGCTGCGACGGTACTACCGATGATTCTTCATGATGTGTACAACATAGAGATAGAGGATTTATACAGAGTGGCCTTAAATGGCATCAACAGGGTATTCGTGAAATTGATATCTACTGAGGTCTACGAGCGCCTTGTTGACAGAGTACCAGGATAAAGTTTACACCGTAAACTCGACAATGCAAGTAAGAATGAAGGACGTGTCACGACATACACATGGATAAGGATCAAGAACGTACCATTTGAATGTGATGAAACGGACATTCGTGGGTTTTTCAACGAGTATGGTATGATACATACAGTGAATGTGGGACGATGGTCTGAGGGTCCGATGACGGGACTCTATGAAGGGACGTATTCGCTGAAGATGACACTACGTAAGCCTATACCTTCATATGTGACGCTGTCGGATTTAGAAATCAGGTTTACGTTACGTACCGGGCAACGGAGAACGTGTAGGCTCTGTGGAGCTTACGAGCATGTAGCAGCGGATTGTATGAGGCGCATGATGCCTAGAAGAGAGTACAGCAGCAAGGAATAGACAAGACTGTGAATGAGGAGGAACGGGAGGGTAGTCAGGCTGGTGGAAGAGAAGACACTTACGTGGAGTGAAATTGTTGAAGGGGTTGGTGGAGCAAGTGCTGAGCAACCCCAGGTGCTAAAAGAGACTGATGTTGGAGGTGAGATTGGTGGGGGTCTGTTATCATGTGAGGACATTCCTTAGAGGAGGTGTTAAGGGATATTATGGAGGAGCCTCTTGGTGAGATTATGAGTGCCGCCAGTGTGGTGGGGCAAGGGGTGGAGTGGTGATGAGTGAGGGAGACAGTTTCTTTGGATGTTCCGGCTTTACCTGGAGAAGTAATAATTGCGGAGGTACATCAGGTGGACGGTGGTGACTTGTATGGAATTTCAGTCAGGTACCCGTAAGAGGACGGGGAATCAATCGAGCATGACGAAGATCTGACGCCTGCCCAGAGAATGAGTAAGAGACCGTCAGTGGAGTCTGCAAGGAAAGGTTTGGTTGTTTTACAGGATGATGAGAAGTTAAGGGTGGATCTGGGGTGGGAAAGGGTTTGGGGAAAGGTAAGTCAGGTGGAAAATTTATGTCGAAGCCGAAGGGCAAATCATTGCACCCGTCTTCCAGTGTTTGACGATCAACGTAAATGGTATGTGCGCGGAAGTCAAGAGGGCATGGGTGGAGTGCACACTGAGGAGGTTTAATGTCCAGGTAGTCTTCATTCAGGAACACAATCATAGGGTAGGAAGGGACTTGACATAAAAGGGTATAGGGTTTTAGGGTTCTCGGATCGCCCAAGGGTGGGTCAGCAGTGGCGATTTTAGAGTCTAGTCCTTTTCAACTCCTAGCTTGGGAGGAGTGGGGGGGAGGGTGGTTAGAGTGCAGGGATACTGGGGAGGGTGAGGGTGTGTTTCTTGGGTATATATATGCCGCGGAGCAAGTTCGTTTGGTTAAGACGGAATTTGTGAGGAATATTTTGATCTATGCTTTTCGCGATTTACCTGGCGTAGTGGTAGCAGGTGGGGACTTCAATTGTGTCATTCAGGAAAAGGGATGTTGAGCCCAAGGGATCAGGTTGTGTGCTTGAGGCTTTAAGGGATTTATTGGGAAGTGTGGGATTAAAAGATGTGATAGGGGGGAGGAGTAGTTGAGCATACTTTCTTCCGACATAGTTACGCGGCAGACTGGATAGAATTTACGTTACTCATAAGGTGGTGGTGGGAAGGGTTGCAAACCTTTGATGTAGGATTCTCTGATCACAGGGGGTTTTAGTGGATTTGAGCTGGGATGGCGTGGCACGGTGGTATAAGGGGTTTTGGAAATTGAATGTAGCTCTTTGGTGGGAGGGGATAAGAGAGAGTGTTTTGAGGAGTGGTGGGGAGGGTTTGGGCAGCAGGAGCGATGGCGGATAATGTGTTAGAATGGTGGGTGACTCAGGGTAAGCGCTTATCTGCAGGTATTATCAGTCGTTAGGCAGGGAGGAGGCAGGGTGGAAATTTGGTTTGCAAAATATGTGGAGGGACAGTTGCAGAGGTGTTATGATAGGGGTGATAGGAAGGAGACAGGGATCTGAAAATTTTAAAGGAGCGGCTATGGGATATACAGAGTGAACGTTTTGAAGCGTGTAGATTTAAAGAGGAGTGGATGACATTTTGATGGGTGATAGGCCTTCGAAGAATGTTTTGCGACATTGCACTAAGAGAAGGGAGACTAGGACGATTGAACGAATGGTGGTGGAACAGGGGATGGAAGGTTACGAGCAGGGCATGGTGATACGGGGTACGGAGGCGATAGGAGTTTATGCGGATAAATGGTTCGGTCGTTATATGAGTAGTGTGGGAGGGGGGCACGGGAATCAGGTTTTGGAAGGCATAGAGGACAGGCTAGGGGAAAGGGACAAGGAGGAATTGGGAAAAGCTATTAGTGAAGGGGAGGTGTGGGAGGCGGTGGCAGGCCTCAGTAAGGGACGTTCACCTGGTTTGGATGGGATTGCAAATGAGTTTTATAAGGAACATTGGGGTGTGGTGAAGGAATGTTTGGTACGCTTGATGGAACGAATGAGGTTGGATGGTTTGGGGAAGGTTGGTTCGGGGTTAGGGGTAGTAGTTTTGGTTCGAAAAGGGAGAGAGGAGGATACAATGAGTAATTATCGTCCAATTATTTTAATGAATGCAGATTATAAGATTTTGGCGAAAATCCTTGGCAATAGATTAAAGAGGGTTTTGGGGAAGGTGATAGCGGAGGGTCAGTGTGGCATACCGGGTAGGAGTGTCGTCAATGGGCTGGAAAGAATTAAAAATTATGCGGCGTATGGGAGGGGCGGGATTTTAGCATTAGATTGGAAAGGTGCGTATGATTGCGTGGAGCGCGAGGTTCTGTATGAGGTGATGAGACGGCAGGGGTTCGGGGAGGAGGTAGTGAATTGGGTTGAGAGATTGTATGAGGGGCGTGTGTGAGAATTCAGATCAATGGTAAATTGGGGGAGGTGGTACAGATGAATAGGGGTTTACGTCAGGGTTGTCCGTTGTCACAGATTTTATTTTCTTGCTTGCAGGATCCTTTTTATAGAATGGTCGAGGTTGGGGTGTGGATGAATGTGGAGGACGTAGTGGAACGTACGGGCATCGTGGGGTATGTGGATGACACTACGGTGCTCGTGGGCTCTGTGAAAGGTTTAACGAATGTTTGGGGTATTATATGTATGTTTTGTGCTGCAACGGGTATGAGGATAAATGAGCGTAAGTCGAAATTAATGGAGGTAGGTTCTTGGGTGGGAGGGCCGTTGGGAAGTGGTCAGAGGTGGACTATTGTGGATAGTTTGAAGATCTGTGGGGTGATTTTCATGAGGGATCGTTTGCAAACTAGGAAAGAGAATTCTGGAAGGGTTGTGAAGGGGGCGATAGGTAGGTTAAAGGTGTGGAGTATAAAGGAAGTGACGGTGAGGCAGAGGGTTCTTATTGTGAATAGTATGGTTTATAGTAGATTATGGTTTGTGGCAGCTATTTACCCTTTGCTGCAGGAAGATGTAATGGTATTGGAACGTAAGGTTATTAATTTTGTATGGGGTGGAGGAAGACATTGGCTGGGGCGAGAGGTTGTTCGTAATAAAGTTTCGTTGGGAGGGTTGGGGCTAATATGGTTGGAGCATAGACTGATGAGTGTATACCTGAAGAGATGCTTGATGCGGAGGAGTGTTCACGGAGGTTTGGATGGGGGAGGGGGTGTCACCAGCATTCTTAGGGAGATGGGTGAGTGGTGGAATGACAGAGATTTGGTCTATTGTCGGGATATTATGCGTAATTTACTAGTAATGTCAAATCCGCAGACTTTAAGGGTAGGTCGGATGGGTGGTTTGGGGGAGGTACAAAGGGTTTTGGAGGGCATGTCACAGTTCCTAATGTATGGATGGGATAGGATCTGGGAGGGCTTTAGGGTGTTGAGAATCAGTTCAAGGGATAGAGTTCATGTACAGGTTTCTTCATGGGGTTGTGACTTCTCGTGTGTCATTGGCAATAATGGGATTAGTTCAGGAGGGAGGGTGTGGTAGGTGTGGGGAGCTGGCAATGACGTTACATGACATATATTTTTGCGAGACTTTAGGACAAGTGAGGGAATGGTTTGGGCGTGTGTTAACCTTCTTAGGAGAGGGGGGGCATTCCAATGTTGAGGGCCATGTTCTTGGATTTTGAGGGTATAGATGCAGTATCGCATAGGGGACTTATGTATTGTGCGGTAGATTTTGTTTGCAGTTCATGGAGGGTCAGGGATTTGGGGGTAAAGGATCGTATTAAGGTAATATCGGCGAGAATCTATCGTACTAAGTGCAGGAATAAGGTGGTATATGGTCAGGCGTGGGTAAATGCTTTCAGGATGTCATATAGGGATATGAGATTGGAGGATCTAAGAGGGTAATGGGGAGGTTGAGGGGTTTTGCCTAGGGTTAGGAGAATGTGGGGTATTGGCACAGAGTGGGGTATGGGAGTGGGAAATGAGGCACGTTTACAAGTGGGGTGATAGGTGGGTGCAGTGGGGGCATGGTGGGGGTGGTTCTGGGGTTGATCTTCATTATCTTGGTAGGGCGGTGCAAAGGTCCGTCATTTGTGTTAGGTTTTTAGGGCAAGAAGGGAAGAAACAAAAATAAAAGTTTTAAATTTTTAAAAAGGAAAAAAAATTCTCATGTAATTTGGAATAAGAGTCGATCTATGGCTAGTGATGTGATGTTTTGGTTTGGACTTCTCATCAAATCGTTGACTCTTTCTAAGGAATGGGTTATTAGATAGTGCGAGTTTTCTTGACTGTGAGGGTTCTTACGTCTTTGGGTAGGGGGTATTCTCGGTGGGTTCATGATCCTCTCAGGTAGATGTTATGTTTGTTTTTGTCGGATGTGTTTCAATGTGTGTACTGTCGGTTTTGATGTCAGAGGTATTTTAGGTTACAAATTTTCTTAGGGTCAATGTATATTTCTTTGCTAATGATGAAAATCCTTTGTCTGGGTTGTTATGTTTCGTTTTGTAATTTTATGGTATTTTAGGTAGGGTTTGTTATAAGATGCTTTGGGTGGTTAGTTTCCAAAGTGCAATGCCTTTTGTGACTTTTGGTACTTTATGTCGGGCATTGTTTTGTACAGTAATGCCTTTGCATATATTCTTCTTATGTGAAACTTATAACAGGTTTGTGGTAGTGTAATGGAATATATGGTATTTTGTCTTATACCTGTTATTTTCATGTAAAAATTTTAGGTTTGGCTTAATATAACTTTGTACATTCGTGGTTTTATGATAATAAGGTCAGGTCTTGTTAAAAGAAACACGGAGTCATTTTAGAATATTTTGAGTTCTGTGTTGGTAGGTTTTATATGCTGTGCTTTGTTTGCACAGTTATGGGTTCATATATATACATATAACTGATGTATGTAATCAAAATTGTAGTAGTGCACGTTTTCATTCCCGTCCAGCAACCATACAGGGCGGTCGTTGGCGCTCTGCCTCCTGGTGGTGCAGAGACGAAACTTTTTTTTTCACCAACATGGCGGCAGCTGGCAGACGTCGCGTCAACACTGTCTGTATTGAAATAGTAAAGGGCATGTTACACCCGTCCACAGCCACTACAGTCCTACCAATGGTGTTGAAGGATACATACAAGATCGACATAGGTGACCTATATAGTGTAGCCCTAAATGGTCTAACCAGGGTATTCGTGAAATTGTCGTCATCACAGCAGTATGAAAAGTTGGTTGACAAGTATCAAGATCAAGTATATGCAGTTAACTCAAGTATGGAGGTGCGGTTGAGGGACGTCTCCCGGTCCTATACGTGGATAAGGGTGCAAAACGTTCTATTCGAGGAGGATCCAGTGGATCTGATACCAGTCTTCAAGGAATATGGGATTGTACATGCCGCAAACGTGGGCAGGTGGCATGAGGGACCCTTCGAAGGACTCATGGAGGGGTCTTATTCTTTGAAGATGTCCATCAGGCGGCCCATACCATCATACATAGTAATGCCTGAGTTCAGGACCCAGGTGTACGTAATGTACGTGGGTCAACGGCGAATGTGCCATACATGTGGGGCATTTGAACATGTAGCAGCGAATTGTCCAAAGATAGGGCAGCAACGATTTGTGGAGGAGATGAATCGATCAAGCAAGACGGAAGAAGGACAGGAAACAACTACGATGGGACAGGAGTCAACTACTCGGTCATGGAGTGAGATAGTGGAGGGCAGCTCAGGAACATGTCAAACACTCCCTACGATAGCTACAGAGGAGCAAAGAGAAACAGCAGAAGAGGAGGAAGGTACAGGGAAAGCCAGCCCTAATATGTCTTTGGAAGGGGTATTGGAGAGCCTCATAGCCAAGACATTGCCGGAGTTAAGTACGGCTGCAGGAGAAGTCTTGGGGGAAGACAATGAACTAGGGATTGAAATGGAAGAGGATGGAACAAGGGAACAAGGTTTAGTATGTGAGACGGTGTGTGTGGAAGTGCATGAGCAAGAAAGTAGCCAAGGTATGGAAGTGTCGGGGGAATCCCGAAAGAGATCAGTAGCATCATCAGAGGGAGAGGATGTATTAACACCTGCGCAGAGATCATGCAAAAAGCCCTTGGTGGATGCGCCAAAGAGGGGAAAGGAAGGGATGAAATTTAAGGAAGGTGCCAAGGGTGGAAATGTGCAAACAGAGCAGGAGGCACGGGGAAAACTGAAGTGACACTGCATCAAGGTCGAAAGGTAAACCTTCATTTTTGTTTTCAAGTGTATAACTATTAATGTAAATGGTATGAGGGAAGAGGTTAAAGGAAGTGGGTAGAGGTGACGTTTGGAAGGATATGATGTGTATGCTGGATCTTCAGGGAGATTAAAGGGTGGAGTTGCGGTAGTGATAAAGGTGTCAAGCCCTTTCATATGATTGCATGGGAGGAGTGTGGGGTCGTATAGTAAAGGTGGATGGGGAATGGGGTGGTGTCAGAGTATGCTTTGTAGGGGTTTATATACCAGCGGACTTTTCCAGGAAAGTCAAGGACGAATTTGTGAATGAATATTTGGCATATGTCTTAGGAGGGTTGCCAGGTGTAGCGATAGTGGGAGGGATTGGAACTGCATTATCAGAAATAGAGATGTGGAACCCAGGGAGCGGGTTGTGGGTTAGGGCCTTAAGAGATGTATTAAATAGTGTGGGATTGAAGGACGTGGTAGGTGGAGGGAGAGAGTGGAGACACATACCTTCGTAAGGATTATGCAGCCAGATTGGATAGGATATATGGGTCAGATCAGGTAGTGGCTGAAGGGGTGCAAACGATAGATGTAGGTTTCAGATCATAGGGTGTTCTAGTAGAAGTTAGTTGGGAAGGAGCAGTTAGATGGTATAGGGGTTACTGGAAATTAAATGTGAAATTGTTGAGTGGGGAGGACAAACAAGCAAGTTTTGTACAATGGTGGAAAGGGTTGTGGGAACAAGGTAAGAAGCAGATCGAGTCGGGAGAAGTATCATAGTGTGGTGGGAAAAAGTGTCAAAAGTGGGTATAAAAGGTTTTTTACAAGACTGGGGAGAGAGGAGGCGGGTTGGACATTTGGGTTACAAAAGTACATAGAGGGGCTCTTGGCCAGATGTCACGAGAGGAATGGACCTAATGCAGTGCAGGAGATAAGGGGATTGAAAGAAAGGCTGAGAGAGATACAGAATGAAAGATTTGATGTTTGTCGTTTGAGGGCGGGGATGGATGATGTTTTATGGGGAGACAGGCCTTCAAAGTATGTTTTGAGCAAATGTAGGAAAAGGAGGGCTGGTATGACAGTAAATAGCATAGAAGTGGAGGAGTCGTTTGAGAATTATGTGCAGGGGCGAAGATTAAGGACGACTGAGGCGATGGGTGTATACGTGGATAAATGGTTCGAGAGGTATTGGAGAAGTGATGGGGTAGGCATAACAGAGAGAAGAACGATTATGGAGGGAATAACTGCAAAGGTGGAAGAGAGGGAACAAGTAAGTATGGAAGGTCCAATTAGTGAGGAAGAGATATTGGAGGCGGTGGATGGGTTAAGTAAGGGAAAGGCTCCAGGGATAGATGGCATAGTTAATGACTTCTATAGGATATATTGGAATGCATTAAGGGAATGTTTGGTATGGCTCTTTAACACAATGAAGGAGGAGGGATGCTTAGGAACTGATCAATGCATGGGCGTAGTGGTGTTGGTTAAGAAAGGGGAAAAAGGAGTGACAATGAGCAATTACAGGCCTTTAGCAATGATGAATGCGGATTATAAGATTATCGCGAAAGTATTGGGAAATAGGTTGAAAAAAAGTGCTAGGGGGAGTGATTGAGGAAGGGCAGTGTTGGATACCAGGGAGAAGCATGATAAGTTGTCACGAAAGAATTAAAAAGTATATAAAGAATAGCATAGAGGAGGGGGGGGGGTATTAGCATTAGATTGGAGACAGGCATATGACAGTGTGGAGAGAGAGGTGCTGTATGAAATTATGCGACACCAGGGGTTTTGGGGAGGAAGTGGTAGGATGGGTTGAAACAGTGTATAAGGAGGCATGTATAAGAGTGCAGATGAATGGCCGTGTGGGAAGAATGGTAAACATGGAAAAGGGATTAAGGCAGGGATGCCCTCTGTCGCAATGTCTATTTGCATGTTTGCAAGATCCATTCTACAGACTAGTAAAGGAGGGTGTGGGGGTGGAGGGGAGGGAGGGGGTGGAGGAAGAGAGTGAGGAGCAGGGGATAGTGGGATACGTGGACGATACTACAGTACTCGTAGACAACGTAGAGGGACTGGTCAATGTAGGACGTATAATATAGGTTTTTTGTAGAGCAATGGGAATGAGGGTAAATGGGGCCAAATCACGATTATTGGAGGTAGGTAGATGGGTGGGGGGAAGGTTGGGCGAGAGGCAAGGGTGGATAGTAGTGGAAAACATTAAGATATGTGGAATAATATATATGAGTAATGAAGTGGAAGCGTGTGGTGTAAATTCAGGTAGGATAGTGAAAATCGCAATGGATAGAATGAAGGGATGGAGGCCAGGGGATCTTACATTACAGCAGAGGGTGATAGCAGTAAATACATTGATATATAGTAAGAGTTGGCATGTAGCAGTGATATACCCATTAATGCAAGAAGACATACACAAGCTGGAGATTAAAGTGTTTCGATACATCTGGGCATTTGGAAAACCATTTATTAGGGAAGAGATTGTTAGAAATAGGGTTGAGATGGGGGGTTTGGGGCTAATAGCGATAGAGTGTAGAGTAATATGTATGTACGTTAAAAGATGTGTTATAAGGTGGGGTGGGTAGAGGCAGGTCGGGGGGTAAAGTGTCAGAAGAATTAGGTAGGTGGTGGGAGGCAAGAGTTTGGGGCAGTGTTGGGATCTCTTGAGAAATATAAAGGTGATAAAAATGCTCATAAGTTAGCTGCAAGTGATATGGAGAAACTTGGATGGGGTAAAAGTGTAGAAGAAGGTGTAGGGGAATACCCTATGTATGATTGGGGCAATATATGGAAGGGATTCAAGGGTTTGTTATTGAGATCCAGAGATCGGGAACTTATGTATAGATTCTTACATGGAGCGGTGGCATCGAAAGCAGCTTTATTTAGGATGGGTATAGTTAAGGACGGAGTTGTGACAAGTGTGGGATGCAGGAGACAGGGTATCATGCAATATTTTTGTGAGGATTTAGGGCGGTACGGAATGGATGGGTAGGGTATTAAGAAAATTGGGGGATGGGGTGGTATAACAGTATTACGGGCAATAAGTTTGGATATAAATGGTATGAGTCAACAGGTGCGAAGGGATTAATGCACTTAATGGTCGACTATGTTTGCGTGTCATGGAGGTTGAAAACCAAGGGGTAAGGAGCGTATCAGGGCGCTTGCAGGAAGTATGACTGCAAAAGAAATAGGAATAGATGTGTGTATGGGGAGATGGGAGAGAGCTTTCTCGGAGCAATACAAAGAAATGAGTTTAAGGGACTTATTGGAAGCATAAGAAATAATGAATGTAAAAGGGCTTGACACCAGGGGGAATTAAGGGAGAAAGTAGGGGAGGGTTAGCTGGGTGGTGGTACAAGTGGAATGGTTGGGTAGTAGGGAAGGAATAGGATTTTACTGGGGGGTAGTGTAGGTATGTAAGTAAGTACGGGAATTAAGGTAGTGAGGAAATAGGGGAGGAAAGGATGACGGATGACAAAAGGCAATTTTAATGCAAAGGAGATGGATGATGACCAGCGGGGTAAGGATAGTGTATGTGATGTTGGTAAATTACTAAAATAGACGGACAAAATAGACGACTTGAATTCATTAAAGTAAGGGGAAAAAGGAAGGTTTACTTTGCATAAAGCAGAATAAGTGTTGTGGAGATATTATATAACGTATTTTCTATGGTTAGACGATGTTTAGTGAAAATAGTGTGGAAGGGAAGCTGTAGTTAACGCATTGTTGAGTTTGCCAAAATCGGTTCAAACATGTTAATGTGAACAATTGTGTTTCAAGATATGAGTGGATGAACTACTGTTACAATGTACAGATGTACAGAATTATAACTACGAAGCTTGCGGTCAAGGTACGAGTGGAAGTGTGTATGTAGGTATGGAAGATGATTGGAGTTACTTTCACAGAAGATGTCAAGTCATAACATATAAGAATTACTTTATAAAGAACAATGGATTAACATATATGTCGAGTGTATTAAAAAAAAATTGTGGTTGAGATATATACAGTTTTATGTATAAACATAACAAAGCATACAAAATGTAGTGGAGAAAGTGGACAGCAATACCTTGTAGGTATGTACATCAGGGAATGACTTTGGGAGGACGATTGGTGATATACTATAATGGTAATGCAGAAGTACATAAATGTATGTTATAAGAGAATATATTCATGTTGTTGAAGTATTGAAGATAAAAGGAAGAATTTTGTTGTATAAACTGTAGTCTTATTAGTTTGGGGCAAAATCACATTTAAAAGTTGTTGTAAGTGATTAACGCATAGCATAATGCAGAGGAGGGAACAGAGTAAACTCAGAGAGGAGGTGTCGAGTAATAACACCTTGGGATGACATATTTACACCTTGGGTGTATATATTTTGTTGTGAAAATAATAATAATGTATGTCAAAGGGTCAATAGCATAGGAGAGGCAAAGAAGAGGATATTGTACAGTAAGAAAAAATAAAGACTTATGTGTTGTAGACCTCAGTCATACGGACCAATTTGTATGTAGTATTGATAATGAGGGGGGTGGGGGTAAGCGGGTTTGAGTGGTCATGCGTGAAGTACGGAGGTGGTGGAGTGGACGTGACCTGAGTTTATGTGAGGCGATGTTGAGGGTTTTACTAGTCGTCAGAGAGCCAAGGGGTTTTCGGGTGGGGGTTTTGGACAAGCTAGGGAGGGGGTATAGTGCAGGGGTAGCAGAGTACCCAAAGTATAATTGGCAGGCAACTTGGGTAGGTTTCCGGAAGTTGAGGCTGAGGGCGAGGGTTAGGGAGACGGTTTTTCGATTCCTACATGGAATCTTGGCTTCTAAAGCGCAGTTGTTTTTAATGGGTTTAGCGAGTGAGGGTACTTGTTTGAGATGTGGGTTTTGATAAGTCGTACCATGCGGTGTATTTTGTGAAGATTTAGGTGGGGTACAGGAATGGTTTGAACGGGTTCTTAGGAGTGTGGGTGGGGTGGGCTTTCGATGTTAGGGGCTTTAAGCCTGGATATTGGTGGTTTTGGGGAAAATGTTCGTAGAGGGTTAATGTACCTGGTGGTTGATTTCATACATGTGTCGTGGGTATGCGCGAGGTAGTGGTGGGAGGCGGGTTCGTGCCTTGGCGGCACATTTTTACAGGACGAAATGTAGGAATCATGGTTTGTATGGAAGAACTTGGGTTGAGGCTTTCTCTGAGGGTTATAGAATGATGACGGTGGTGTCCCTTTTAGATTTTTGGGGATGACATAGGAGGCAATCGAGGGGGACTGGTCGAGTGGGGGGGAGGGGGGAAGTTGGGCATGTCGGGAGGGGCGGGCGGCTTTAGGGTTGACTAGGTTATAGTTTGGTTGCTTGATATGTGGTTGGTTAGGTGTGGGTATACGGGGTTGAAGCTAGGATGGGTTGGGTCGGGGTGGTATCGTGGGTGTCCGGGTTTTGGACGTTTCGGGGGTTTTATGGGGTTGTAGGTAATTTTTCAGGTGTGTGTTGACTCAGACTTGGAGGGATGTTGGTTTGGGGGGTTGTCATAGGGGTCATGGGTGCATGGGGTTTTCCTCTAGGATGTAGTAAGTGTAATATTCTTAAGATCAAGTAGTAGGGTTTGTCAGTGGTGCCGGGCTGGCAGCTTGCATTTATGTGGCAGGTTTGAGGTTAGGCGTTATTAGGTGTTAGACAACCGCCAGTGGGCAGGTGTGCTAGGGTGCAGTTGGCCCAGGTATCTGTGGCAATTCATGTAGGATTAAGTTGATGTTTTGCTAGGTATTTATTAGGTTTAATGTTTTTAGTACTGTATTTTGTATGTGTTTATTATCTTTTGTTTGAATTTACAGTCTGTGCAGCATCTGAATATTTATGTGTATTTTTCTCGAGTGTTTGTATATGTATGCAACATAAATGTGTTTTGTGTGGAATTTTTTCCAGTGTGGGTGTGTGACGTTGGGCTGTAGTCAGTTTTGTATACAGTAGTGATAGCGAGATATGATTTCTTATTAAGATGATAATGTATTTCTTATTTAAGATGATGTTGTCGTGTAACCCTTGTTACGGGTTCAGTTGATGTTATAGTGTTGTTGTGCAGCATCTGTTTTTCTAGGCAGAAAGTTTAAGGTTTTATGCTATGTTATGCCTTTGTCCTGCGGTTTGTGGTAAGGAAGAAGTAGGATATGTAACCTAAGGTATATTTTTCAGGTGTTTTTGAGACAGTGTATGTGCAGTTTCATTGTCAGTGTGTTTGTTCTTGTATAGAAAATTAGCTAGGATAGGTGTAGGATTGACATTTTTTGTTTTTTTACGTGCTTTTGGCACTGGTTCTTATTATTGGATATATTGACAGATGTGTTTATTACTGTTCTGTTTGCTTGTTTTTGTTTGTATGAGCCTGATTTATTCTTGGGCATTTATTGGATTGTTATGTATATATGTGTTTTTAAATAATAAAAAAAAAGTATTGATAATGTAGTCTGGGAATGTTGTTGTTTCCATAAATGTATCAAAATCATGGCTTACAGACATTATACATTTTTTTTTTATGCTCTGTATATATATGTGTTTTAAATAAAATATAAAAATATGCACGTTTTACGTGGCTTTTTTGTTCAATCCGAATGTTCATTGTATGTAAAATTATCTTTTTGTTCTGGGGCATTATAAGTGTGTGTTCTTTGTGGTTTCATGTTAACATGGTCTGCTTGAGTTGAAAGGGAAACTTGGGGTTAAATTTATAATGTGCACGTGAACAATGATGGTTCATGACATCCTGCTGTACGGGGAAGGGATTTTCACTCGAGGAGCTAGGGTCAATTTCATACTGGGTAATTAAAACTTATTGTTTTCTCCAACATGGCGGCGGCAGGCAGACGCCGGACCGATACTGTGTGTGTTGATATGGTGGTTGGAGCCTTGCAACCGGTGACAGTGGCTACTGTTTTGCCCATGATATTACAGGACATCTATGACATAGATACTGCTGATCTCTACGGTGTGGCATTAAACGGTGTAAACAGGGTCTTTGTAAAACTCCTCACAGCAACGGCGTACGAACGATTGATCGATAAACACCAGGACAAGATTTACACCATCAACTCTTCGCTGCAAGTCCAACTTAAGGATGTGTCGAGGACTTACACCTGGGTCAAGGTACGGAATGTCCTATTTGAGGCGGACCACATCGACATCAGCAAAGTCTTCAGTGCTTATGGGGCCGTACATATGGCCACGGCAGGGAGGTGGTCCGAGGGGCCCCTGGAAGGCCTTCCAGAGGGCTTTTTTTCCCTGAAGATGACGCTCCGCAATCCCATACCATCATACGTTGTATTGTCTGAGTTTCGTACGCAGGTGTATGTCACGTACATGGGGCAGAGGCGTATGTGTCGTATATGTGGCGCATACGAGCACATAGCGGCCGATTGCATTAGAAGAGGAGGGCAAAAAACAGCTATGGGATGGGTTGCAGCACATGTACGGGATGATGGTGGTGAGCAGGGAAAGAACCGACCTTTTCAACCAGAAGAGCGATCTACGAGACGGTGGAGTGACATAGTGGAGGGCTTAGATGAGCCCTGTGTCACATTGCCACAAGAGTCCCAGGTTGTGCAGCCTGAGATGGTGACAGAAGAGGAAGCGGCTTTGGGAGACGGCATGGAGGTGCCTTTGGAGGAGGTCTTGCAGGGACTTCTGAGTGAAACGTTGGCGGTGCCAAGTGAAGGTGATGGAGGGATTTTAGGGGTGGAGACGGGAGAGGTGAGCACCCCAGAGTGTGGTGGGTCGGGTTTCCCGACTTTAGTGAGTACGGTGATTAGTGCAGAGGTTCATCAGTGTGAAAGTAGTGAGAGTATGGATATGGTAAGTGGTTCCCGTAAGAGAGCAGGCACTGTTTCTGAGAGTGAGGACACCTTGACACCTGCACAACGAACGTGTAAGAAACCTTTAGTGGAAGTGGCGCAGCCGGAGACAGTTTCGTCAAAGGGAAAGATGGGAGCTAGGGAAAGTCTAAAAGTGGGGAAAACTGTAGCAAAGGGAGGGTTTAAGGGGGTGGGTCTGCGATACCGCTTCCACAGAGGTCAAGGAAACCAGCGCATTTATTTTCAGTGTATAACGATTAATGTCAATGGGTTGCGGGCAATGGGTTGTGGAACAATCGCAACAGGAGAAACGGGAGTTTGTGTATGATTACATGTTGTCAGCTTTGGGGGGTTTGGCAAAGATAGCAATAGTAGGAGGGGATTTTAATTGCAATATACCTATGTGAGGAATGAATATGAGGCTCGGTTGGATAGGTTATATGTGGTAGGAGGGGTGGGGGTGGAACGAGTACAGACAGTGGATCTAGGGTTCTCAGATCACAGGGCAGTTATTGGAGGGCGTGGTTAAAAGGTACCTGGGGTATTGGAAATTGAATGCGGGTTTATTGGTGGGTGAAGATAGGAAGGCAGAATTTGCGAGGTGGTGGGCAGATCTTTGGGGAGGTGTGAGGAGTGGTGTGGATTTAGTGCAGTGGTGGGAAGAGAGTGCCAAGGTGGGTATACAGAAGTACTTTGTGAGGTTGGGAGGAGAGGAGAGGCGTTGGAAGTATGGGATGCAAAATTATCTAGAGGGATTATTAAATAATTGTTATGAAAGGGGAGGGGAGAAAGAGGCGATGGAGATTTCCAATCTGAAAACTAGGTTAAGGTATCTACAGAATGAAAGGTTTAATGCTTTGTGGTTGAGAGCGGGCCTGGAAGATGTCCTGTGGGAAGACAGGCCATCGAAGAATGTTTTGGGTAAATGTAGGTTTAGAAGGGATGCCATGACGGTGAATTGTGTGGAAGTGGAAGACCCCTTTGAAAGTTATGCAAGAGGTCAGAGGCTACGATCTACAGAAGCGATAGGGGTGTATGCAGATAAATGGTTTGAGAGACATATGTGTAGTGTACCAAGGTGCCCGGGGGTTTTAAGCTCAATCAGGGGAGGGATAGTGGGGGGTTTGGGGGAGCAAGACAGGGCACTTATAGGGGGACGGATTACAGAGGGGAGGTGTATTAGGCGGTGAATGGCTTGAGTAAAGGAAAGGCGCCCGGTTTGGATGGCATTGTAAATTATTTTTATAGAGAGTACTTGGACGTTGGAGAGTTGCTTGTGGAGCTGATGAATTGTATGAAGCAAAGGGGGTTCATGGGACGGGGGCATGGCATAGTGGTAGTGGTACTGGTTAACAAAGGAAAGGGGACGATGGGTATGAGTAATTACAGACCAATAGTGTTGATGAATGCTGATTATAAGATTTTTGCAAAGGTATTGGGAATAGAATTAAGCATGTGATGTTAAGTGTGATTGCAGAGGGACAGTGTGGTATAACAGGGAGAAGCATGATAAGGGCATGAACGAATAAAAGAATATATAAAGGAGACTGTGGAAGGGGGAATACTAGCACTGGATTGGCAGGAGGCGTATGACAGTGTGGAGAGAGAGGCTTTGTATGAGATTCTGAGGTGGCAGGGGTTTGGTGAGGAAGTGGTTAATTGGGTGGAGTCTTTGTATAAGGGGGGGGGTTAGGGTGCAGGTTAACGGGAGATTAGGTAGGGTGGTGGGGAGGCGAGAGGCTTGAGGCAGGGTTGTCCCCTGTCCCAGATCCTCTTTGCCTGTATGAGGAC
The DNA here is from genome assembly GCA_009830355.1 of Cherax destructor. Classification (NCBI taxonomy): domain Eukaryota; kingdom Metazoa; phylum Arthropoda; class Malacostraca; order Decapoda; family Parastacidae; genus Cherax; species Cherax destructor. The sequence continues at coordinate 3,832 of WNWK01011055.1, read as the reverse complement.
CCTTATAGGCTGCTTGAGGGGAGGGTGGACAAGGGCTGAGAGGGGGTGAAGGACCATGTGTTGTAGGGTATTGGATAACACCACTGTGTTGGTGAGTACAAGGGGGTTTGCGCAGGTAGTGGACATCATTAAGAGGTTTTGTACGGCTACAGGCATGAGAATCAACGAGGCGAAGTCTAGGTTATTAGAGGTGGGTAGGTGGAAAGGCGGAGGGTTGGGTGAGGAGTATGGGTGGATTGTAACTGACCAAATTAAGGTATGTGGTGTAGGTATCAGTGTGATGAAGTATTAGCGAGGAGGGTGAATTCGGGGAGGGTGGTTCAATTGGCATTATATAGGCTGGGGGGATGATAGGCAGGGGATCTTTCCCTACAGCAGCAGGTCATTGCAGTCAACTCAATGATATACAGTAGGTTATAGCATGTAGGGGTAATTTATCCGTTGCTGCAGGAGGATGTGCAACGGTTGGATAGGAGCGTGTTTTGATATGTATGGGGCTATGGAAGCATTGGTTAGGAAGGAATAGTATGGAATAGAGTGGTTTGAGGGTTTGGGTCTCATATGTGTTGCAAGAAGGTTGATGTGTTTGTATGTTAGGAGATGCATGGTGAGATGGGGAGGACCAGATGGCACTGGGGTGGGGTGGGTGGAGGAGGGAGCGCGTTGGTGGGGGGAGTGCTTTTGAGGCAGTGCTGGGATTTGGTGAGAAGTCTGGTGGTGATGTAGCAACCTCATACTTTGAAGGCCAGCGTGATGGAGAGGGTGGGAGGTGGGGAATGGTGGTTGAGGGGAAGTGACGTATCCCATGTATGATTGGGTTAAGATTTGGAAGGGTTTAAAGGGTTGCATGTTCAATCAAGGGATAGAGAGTTGATGTACAGGTTTTGCATGGGGTGTGGCGAAGCTTTGCTGTACGGATGGGTCTTGAGGAAGGTGCTGCAGTAGATGTGGTTTGGAAGAAACTAGTATGCATGTGGTTTATTTTTGCGATTTTTGGATCCTATAAGAGTGTGGATAGTGCGTGTGGTAAGATATATGGGAGGGGGTGTTGTTGTTTTGAGGGCTATGTGTCTAGACATTGGGGGTGTAGTGTCACAGGTGAGACTTGGTATTTATTATTAGATGGTTGATTTTGTATGTGTGTCATGGCGACTGAGGGATAAGGGGGTCAGGAACGGATCAAGCGGTGGCTGGTGCTATATATAGGACTAAATGTAGAAATCAGGTAGTGTATGGGGAAAGGTGGGATAGGTCCTTTGTACAGGGTATAGGATGATGATGTTGCGTGATTTATATAAGGCGTAGGACGAGGCTCGGCGGAGGGGATTGGTGAGAGGGCGAAGTGGTCAGAGGGACGGAGGGGTAGTATTTGTGTGTTAAGGAATAGGGTTATTTGTAGAAGGGGGTGGAGTGTGTGTTTTGGGAGGGAGGTTAGTTTTTCCCACCATTGTTTCCATTTTTTCTTGTTTAATTTCCTGTTGGTTAGGTGTTTTTGTCTGAAGAATGTTGTGTGTACAGACTCACGATGGGGGAGGGGGTGGGTTTTGGGGTAGTGGGGTGTCAGGGGATGGCATTGGTTTTCTTTGGGTAGACGTTGGGTGTTAAAGGTGTCATGTGCTTGGTGAATGAGTGTGGAGCATTTTCCTGTTTTTTCAGATAGGAAAGAACCAGGGTTTTTCCAAATTTTTCTGTTTCATGCTAGTTTTTTCCCCTTTTATACTTACACTGATTGTGACAGTGTAACTGAAATGTATGTTGACGGCAAAGTTTTGGTTTAACTGCATGAATGTTGGTGCGATGAAAACCTGTAGGGGACCTGCACTAATCTAATGAGTCTAGAAACGATCATATGTTTGTACTATGTTCTATCATATCACGAGAGGTGGATACCTAGTGTAGAGGTATTGGACAGTTCCACCAGTTTTAGGGCCCTTACCTGTATGTGCAGGTATAAGGTTTGCAAGGATACCTAGTTTTGGGCTGGGAATTGTACATCATGTAATATGTTAGGTTTCTGTTGATGTGTGAACTGCCATGCATATATGTGTGTGCCTTATTGCAGGTATTTAAGGTCTTTAAGTACTACATTGACTTGACGGATATGCAATGATTTCTTAAGTTTATTATAAGTACATCTGTAAATGTAACTAAATATTGGTTAGGATTTAATGCCATTGTGATGTCATGATGTTAATGAAGTAGGTGATCAGTTCTAGATTGTAACTTGTCTTAGATATTGTATAAATCCTTGTGTATATATTATGCTTGGTGCAAACGAGGAGGCTAGAAAAGTCATAGTACACCTCAAGATGTAATTTAATTATATAATTAGGGCATTGTTTTGAGTTAGGAGGGGATGTAGGTGGTCATGATATCATACAATGTAATAAAAGAAATGATGACTTCACATAAAAAGGAGGGTGGCATTATGGTTTTATCCATGTTGGTTTTTGAAAATATGTGATTGTGCACAAACTTGCTTTGGGATGGAAGTAAGGTCCGTGGAGGCCTGAGGTGCTATAACATTCTCATTTGGGGTTTTAGTATTATGTATGTGGAAAATATTGGATATTTTCCCGAAAGGTCACTCGATAGCCTTTCTAATGTGAATATTCTTAATGTGTGGCTGTTGGTTCGTATTTTTCTTGAGATGGGGAGAGAACCATCGCTACAGTGCGTGGTACGTGGAGCTGGGTCATACGAGGCAGGAGCAGGCTGTCTCGTGGGATAAGCGGATGAAAGGTGGAACGATGGGAGAGCTCTGGATATAAAGGAGATGGAAATCAGCGTTTACAACGACCAAATCGCAGTTAATGGTCTCTTGGAATATTCGCGGGCATAATGTGGACATTAAGTCAGAAACTACAATAATAAGTGATAATGTGTTAAATAGTGACCGACCACACCATTACGGTTTGTTGATGGAGAAATGTGCGTCGGTTCGATCAGTGTTCATCGTACACAATTATTAATGGATTAACTTCTAACGAAGGTAAATTAGTAAGACATTAAACCAGGGTGAATAGTGTTTAAAGTGCATATAAACTGTGATAAAGGGTATAGTGAGAGGATGAATCACTACCCCGACCAACCACGTAAATAATGCCCGGTCTCGTGGCGTAAGAGAGTTCAAGGGTCAATCTTCCTTTGACTCATTGGGACAACCACCAACATCATCGTCTTGCTGGAACAATAATCTACCGAGCGGACCCACGAGATCCGTCGAAGGAAAGGGACAAGAATGCTGTTTCTTCCCCACTGTAAGTACTCTTAATATCTTGCAACCGTCTGGCCAGTAGGTATGTTGGGATAATGTGGATCTACGGTGGGAATGATAATGAGGATCTTCAGTGCACAACAATGACACGGATAAAGGTAGAGTGATATTAATAAGTTGCCTCTTACTTCCTTCTCCCAATCAGTCAGACATTAACCCATACAGTCCACAAAATTTAACTACTAACCATTGGTGTTACTCATTCTTAATAAACTGGTCAAGGATAGATGTGGATTTAGAGTGAGAATATCGGAGGACCCCTTGGATGTGACCAGGAGTGGGTCAAGTTTTCTCCACCCTCAACAGGGGTAACCGTGGTAAAATTTTACTAGTGGTCCACTCCCGGGGGATTATTTTGTTTAAGTGGTGGGGGAAGCCCAGACAGGTAATCTTAATTCCCCAATGTAGTTGTAAGGTAGGCATTAATGCCTTTAAATTCTACTGTATATATCCATTACACCACATGGGATGCTGAGAGGAGGAATTGTATATAGCTGTTTCCTGTTTTTTTGGGATGTATTTCAGAATATAAAAAAGAAAATGGCATACACTTGT